>UXGC01000702.1:0-64105 GCA_900480045.1 Eurytoma adleriae | reverse complement strand
ATTTATCTTTTGCAGTATGATCGAACAATCCACTAAAATGGAGAATCGTATCGCAGCTGAAGTTTTCTTATTAGAATGGAGTGCAATAGGTAAAAAAAAACCCACTTGTAAGTCATTGTTAGACGTTTTAGTAAAAACAAAACTTTTTAGAGCTGCCGATTATTTAGCTGACGTTTTAAAAAGTACGTAAATTGCTTATATTCAATTATGATTTTTGTTTGTTTATTCTCTAATATATTATTCTTAAAGTATTTTAAAAAAAATAAAATAATTTTTAGTCGATCGTCCTGAGCGTCCGAAAATTGGTCCTGCGGCGCCGATAGATGTGTCCGATGCCTTGGTTGACGCGCTGTTAAAGCAGCATATGAACCCATCGAAAAATGCACAGTCCAATGGTGCTGAAAATGTTTGTACGGTTCAAGTACAAGAGAAACCGATCGTAGCGGTTAATGCAGAAGATGCCAACAGACCAGATCCAATTAAATCTGATTTAATAAAGTTCAGCAAATCTGCAACCACACTTGAACAGAAACCTGAAGACATGTCAGACCTAATAAAGTTTAGTTCTGCAGTTTCTGCTAGCAATGTTCAGGTAATTATTTTTATACGTGAAAAAAGTAAAACATAAAATGATCAATTTTTTATTTTAGACAGAGGATTTCGTTTTACCCGAAGCTCAATCGGCAAATATACCTTTATGCGTAAAAGAAGATATGTTTCAATCCGAGTCTAAAATTTCTTCTGCAAACGAAAAGTCTGCCACTGACACGACGATTAGTTCTTCGAATATTTTGCGAACAGCGGAAACAGAGGAAGAAATCGATTTGCCGCAAATCTCAGAAAGATTCATTCCTGTAGTGGTTCTTGAATATACCGAAGATAAAAGTGAATCGTGACTCTAAAGTGCTTTATATTATAATATACATTGAATTGTAGATATACAATGTACATAAAAAAGATAAAATAGGACGCTATGTAAAAAAGTGTAAATAAGAAAAAGTTTGTAATATGATACAATATCTGTTTTTAAAAATTGAATTTTGTTTCTTAATATACCTCGAAGTTATTTAGCTAATATTTCTTAATCACGTTCAGCATTAGCATCACCTTGCTGCATCGCGAAATAAGCACTTTGAAGTTCTTTCAAATTCTTTTCCAAAGTAGCTGCTTCTTCAAATTTACATTCTTCTCTTGCTTGTTTAATGTAAAAGCGTAGGTTACTCATTTGTTCAACAAATGGATCCATTGAAGAAGTTGATATCATCATGTTACCTCCAGGTCGACCAGATGTACCCCAACCTTGAGATTGATCAAGAACCAACTTCAAAAAAAAACATTAATAAAAATTTGCTTAAATTTTTATATATTTTTTTTAAGGTAAATAAATAAAATATAATTAAATACCTGCTGATTTGATGCAGATGTAGAGCTTCTTCTGGCATTACGATCATAAACTCTTTGAGCTGTTTCTCTCTGTAATTCCTTTTGCTTTTCCATTTGTTCCTCTTCCAATTGCCTCTCGTATGCAATCCTTGCTCTAATTTTTTCTTGTCGTTCTTTTTTTATAGCCTCGCATTCTTCTTCAGTCGGTACAGGCGGCACCTTTGATAACTCATTTTTTAAATAAATCATAGCAGATGTTCGAACCATTTGATTCAATCTAAATTCTTGCTTAAGTAAAGCAGAGCTATTATCATCTATTGTTACCAGTGCAGCTATTCTTTTGCTTATTGTATCTATATTGTCTCCAATCTTAGCAATTTTTCCTCTCACTACTTGAGCATCTCTTAAATTACAGGTAGATTCACCTTCGTTTAGTGATTGCCACATTTTATAATATATATCTAAAAAGCGATTAGCTTCTTTTATTTGAGACTGCAATTGTTCGTAGTGTTTATGAATCACTGGTTTCTCAAAATGTCTAGCCTTTAGTCTTTCTCTAGCATCTAGAAGATTTTGACAGTGATGGCATACTCTAAAGAATTGTTCATTGGATGTAGAATCACTTATATAAGCTAATACACTATTTAAACTAGAACTAGAAGGAGAGCGTGCAAGTTTGGTCAAACCAACTCCAGCTTGCACTAATCGATCTGCGAATCGGACAGATTCAGAAGTTGGTGAGAGAGCAGAGTCATCTTGAACAGAAGCTGGACTTGTCATTTTACCTACAATTTAAAAATTATGAATTGTATTCGATAGATATATTTTATATTTCTTTTTTATTTATGAATTATTTTTTTGTATTATAATGTATGACTTACGAGCTTCAACTAGAGATAAGAATAAGCTGCAATCATGGCACATCATTACTCCGCATAGTCGACAATGATGTTTTCTTCTAGTCAAATTGAAACTTTTAGCACAGGTTAAACACAGCCTGACATCTTTATCGTCCATCCATGGTACAATTGCTCGTTCATGAGCTGTAAAATAAATTATAATGCTGATTTTTTTGCCTTATTTAATTTTAAAATAAATTTTATAAACCTTTTCTTTCTACAGGGTCATTTGGTAAGTTGTTTAAAAGTTTATCCAGTCTTATAAGAAGCTTGTTAGTTTCTGAGGAATATCTTTCCAGTCTTGTATTTCTAATTTCTTTAAAATACTTTGTATGAGACTTCGTAACACCTTTAAATAAAAAATATTATCTAAATATTATAAATCCAATTAAAATTTGTTTTTATTTAAAAATAATTAAAAACCTATTTCTTGAGGACCCCAATCAACTTCTTGCCTATTCTTTAGATCATTTGTTAGTAAAGGTTCAGGGTAGTCTGTCATTTCATCTTGTTTCAAAATTTTCTTCTTTGCTTTTCCAAATAAATCTGAAATATTTAATAGAATTGTGAACAACTATAATTTCAAACAAATTAATTAATCTGAAAAAAAATATAAGTAAATTAAAGCAAACCTTTGAGAGACTTTAGAATTTCAGGATCATCTTTATGATATTCGTCGAAGTGTTTGGTTAGCAGAGTTGGAGTTTTAAAGTCAGTCATGCAAATTGGGCAAATGAAGCCCTCCATGCCCTCGGGTTCGGTCATGTTGATCACAGCTGACGCAGACAGCTGTGACTTCCGCGAGGTGAGGCACTTGTAACAAAATCACAACATTCACAACTGCAGGTGCAAACTGCTGACTGCAGCTGCAACAGTTGACAGCTCGACGTCAATTGTTGGGGTTACCTGGGCTGCAGCAGTAGGCGATCAAACTATCGTTCGCCATCTTGAATGATTTCGATACATCGAAGATACCGCCGTGAAAAAAAACATGACAACCGACACACCCACATACATATATGTATGTATATATATTGGTGACCAACTCAGAAAAAGTGTGAAAAAACCGAGCTAATATATTATAAACTGCGCAAAGGTGGTTATTTCATTCTCTATAGATTTGGACGATCATTCTTAGATGAAAACTAATTTCCGATATACCTATAATAGGTATACTCCACGTGTAAAAAGTCCCATCAGAGAATTAGACCGCAAACGCAGCATTCTGTTCGATCGGCTATCCTTGTATTGCACGTTCACACTCGCTGATAAAAGAGTTTATCGCTATACCGAAATTTGAAACGTATACAGAAACTTGAACTGACATGCGACATCATCCACGCACTTACAATAATTTGCTGAAATGTCTGTTTTGTATTATTTCATTACAAAGTAAGAATTAGGAATTTTTTCCGGACATTTTAATCGCGTTTATTCCTGAAATACAAGCAGAGATTAGGGAAAAAAAGTATGGGCAAAGATATAGGTGTAAAGATTCATGATAATAAAATTATCATTTTCACCTTAGTGTGCGCTTGTAAAATATTCGATAAAAAAGCGTGTAAAAATATACAAATCTACGCTTATAGATTATAACGCACAATGTATAAGAATAAATAACGATAGCGTCGATATAGCCGCAAGTAATAGATTATTTTCCTCGCATATAAAATCTATGAATGGAGGCGTAAATAGACGGCTAAATATAAAAGTTGTACGGAGAAAAAGAAATTAATAAAATGCAGTGCATAATAATTTTTATTTTCAGCTTTAAAAATATAAACCGATACTCGCAGAAAAATCAATGATTTCAGATGAATGAAAACATCTAAAACATAATGAAATCATACTTACTACATGATTTTCAAAACCAATTGAATATTTGTAAAAAGTAAACTTCTCCAAAATGTTCCGAATTGTTGCGGCTCCTGCTCTGCTGATTAACAGTCGACGATTAATTGCCGAGGTGTTAGGTCTATGTTGTTGAATCGCAATTCGCAGTAGTCCTCAAAGACTGAAATCTGCGGGCAAAAATGTAAAGAATAACCGAAAAAACTCGAACGTTTGCCGACGGTACGCCGACCGTCACTTGTCAGGTGTCAGTTTGTCACCATTCGCTATTCAGCAGTTTAGCTTTAGCTTCCACGCACACACTCAAACAAAAGAGTACATATTGGTGTGGCACTGTGCTGTGCGGCTCAAAGCCGTGGGGGGGAGGTGCGAGCGGCAGCCAGCGGCGAGAGACTATACACTCTCGGCTGCGGCTACATCGTCCAGCTCTCTCTAGCAGCAGCGGCGACCAGCGTAGCGAGCGCACAATTATCAGTGCGCGCCGCTGCGTTCTTCGGTATTCCAATCAAGAATCGAGCAGCTTCGGGAATCGGGGCGACTCGGGGACTGCAGGCCACTAGGCGTCAAGTGGCTCGGTGCGCGTGTACAGTCATACCTGCACCAACCGCGCGGCGGAGAAACCGCGAAAAGGAGAAAGAGAGCAGCGGCGATAATCGACGGCTGAGCGTGCACGGTGGAAAGCGCGCGCGTTGTATATCCACCTCTGTTATATTGTATACGCGGAGAGCTCGGAAAGTGAGAGGGCAAGGCAAAGTATGTTTTGCAAGTGAGCCGTGCCGTCGCACAAAGCGCCCGCGAGCACGACAGACGGAGAGGAGAGGCGAAAGAGTCGAAGACAGGCAAGCCCGCCGCGGACGCATCGCTCCGGGCAGAGTGCAGGCACACAGGCTCGCATCGCTCGCGTCACAGCAGCAGCAGCAGCAGCAGCTTGTACTTACGGGAGGCGTTCGCGCTCGTCGAGGAGAGAAACGCATCGGTGGCGATTCGCGCGCGCGGCCCCCGCGAGCAGTGTGCGTGAGTGTCCGGTGCGCGAGTGTGCGTGTGCGTGTGTGTGTGCGAGAGTGCCTCTCGACGACCACGGCAGCTCGGGCCCAGGCTGATGCACGTGCATCCGCTGGCGAGAAGGAGGAGCAGCAGCAGCAGCAACAACGGAGGCGGCAGCGACACTTATACCGAGGCGGAGATACGCGCGCAAGGTCGCGCTTAAATGACTGGCACGGGAGGAAGAGCCGCTGCTGTTAGCGCTGCCCCGCTCTGCCGCCGCCGCGACGAGGCGACATCGAAATTGAAGCCCGAGGAGGTAACATGGGTGTTGGTCTGAAGCCGCTCGAGTTCACGGATTGCCTCACGGACAGCCCCTACTTCCGCGAGAATCTCCACTATCACGAGCGCGAGCTAGAGAAGACCAGCCAGCAGATCAAGCGCCTTATCAAGGAGGTCAAGGATCTGCTCTCAGCTGCAAAAAGTTAGTTTCTCTCACCTTGCTCGCACCCCCGCTCTCCTCCACGAACGCGCCTACCATTAACACACTCGCCGCGAGCCTCCAAAGGCGCGTGAGAGGAGCGTCGTGTCTGAAAACATGTACCCGGGGAGTCTCCAGAACGCGCGCAGTGTAGCCTTCGTGCTTTAGCTCCGATACTTTTTTTTTTTCATTGACGCGCAAAACCGCTGACTAAATTTTGCGCGGTGCACGATCGGCTTAATTAATTGCAATTTAAACGTCTGGGGAGCGTGAGAGGGTACACTAGTGATGCACTGCGAGACTGCCCCTCTGCATATCTGTCTGTCTCCCCCTTCTTCTCTTGTTCCCTCTCATTCTCACTGTGCTTGTCTGAAGAGCTGCAGGTGGTTATTTCGCACACACAAGGGGGAAGGTCACGTTGGTTGAGAGCTTCTCTTCTACTTCGTTTCAATGCTTTTTGCGATACACGTACGTGTGAGCTCTCTGCACCTGATAATGATTATGCCACAGCGCATCCATTTCAGGCTAATGTCAGTCAAGTAGCGATTAGACAGTAAGGCCTTTGGTAAATAGCATGTCACTGGTTCTTGATGGCCTTCACCTGTACTGTACATTTCCGCTCAAACTTTTCTGAGCTAGGGTATTAAAAGTCATGGTTTATAGTAAATTTTGAAGTAAACTAGACTTTCTTGCACATGATCCAATACAAAACTCCAGGCCTGATTGAGCTTGAAGATTCTTGTATCATGAGATGAAACAATCTTTGTTTTAGAAGTAGAAAATATCAATGTGTTACTTGTACCAATATGCTAAATGCTATAGATAAAAAGCAGATAGACCGTTTCAATATTTAGATAACACTATTTCTCACAATCCATAAAGATTTTATTAATACTGTCATGAGATATTTAGTTAGATACCCATATTATACTATCATTTCATTTACAATAAGCCATATTCAAATCTAGTATTTATAAAACACGAGTAAAATCATTCAATTATTCAGTTGAGTAAATGTAAGTTATCTGAATGATTCATATATTATGTATCTTTATCACTGTTAGTTTTTTTAATCAGCTTTTTAAACTTGCATTATGGAGTTTGAAGTAATTTAAATCTAAAATTAATTTTTAATAAACAATCCTCAGCATGTAATCATCATATAGTATTTGAAAGTAGAATTAATTTTTTGTTGTAAACAATCTGTATGAGATTTTTTTTCTATGGAATTTGGTTTCAATTTTATTTAATTGATTCATGCTACTGTAATAACAAATATTATATATAAAAAATTGTTGCAACGTAAGTTAGAATATAATTTAATCGATCAAGCAAAGTAATTTTTCATATAAATTGTTTTAATATTAATTATAAAAACATTTAAAAAGTATTCAAATACTAAGAATATTCAATTTTTATGACAAAATATTATTGCTGAAAATAAATTTTTTTACTTGAACCAATAGTTCATTATCAAATATAATGTGTTACAGATCTATCCCGAGCTCAGAGGGCATTTTCAAAAACATTACAGAACTTCAGCTTTGAATGTATTGGTGAAACTCAAACTGAAGATGAATCACACATATCCCAAAGCCTGAAGGAATTTGGTAAACTCATTGCATTGATCGAAGACGAGCGTGATCGCATGGTATGCACAAAATTAGCACACTAGCAAAGCTGTAAATGTTCTGCATTCAATATTTCATTCTACAAAGAAACAAATTTACTACACTTAAATGCTTATCGGTTACATTTTATTCTTTTCTCAAAGGATAACAGCGTGAGTCAGTGGTAAAGAAAACTACTTCTTGTGTGTTCTCACTGTTGTTTTTCTCACGGTACACTCAACACCTTTGTCACACACGTTTTAACTAATCAAACTTTTCAAATAACTCTTATCTTTCACTTTAATTTTAAAACTATAGACTATTTTATTCATCTTAGTTCCAAGTTCCAATTAAGAAAAAATACCATATTATAAATTTACTCAAATCAATTTCATTTGTAAATATTTTCATATCTTTTCTATTCTAGTAGCCTTTTCCTTACAATATAAAATAAGTTTTGATAAATTTTTTTAATTATACATGTTTTTTACATAGATTTAGAGATTTTAAATATTTTACTGTTAAAAGATTGTACAAAATTAATCATAACAGATTAGTTGGTAGAGTATAAAAGTTTATTGCTTGAAAATAGCATACAAACATTTTAATATGCTTCTACTTGTTATATTTATGTTAGACATAATTGTTTTTATGAATGTTTGTTAAAATAAATTTCATTAGAAATTATGTCATCAGTAAAATTACCTGAAACAATAAAATTAAAATATTCAATTAAATTTTAATATTTTATCTCTCTTATCTTTCTTTATGGAATGAATGGTAGTTAGTTTGAAATTGCTTTATATAAACTAGCAAGTTTTACTCTCCTATATATTATATTTTATCACATATCAACATTTTATATTCACACAGTTTATTAAACATCAGTTATTTTTTAACAGAAACAATAATTATCAAAATTAAACATAAAAAAAAACAGTAAATAAATTTATTTACAGCTGGCACGAGCATACGATCAAATCATACTGCCCCTAGAGAAATTTAGAAAAACACATATAGGAGGAGTTAAGGTAAATAAGTATTTTTATTTGTTCACAAGTAAATGTAACTGAATTTAAATCGGTTATTTAAATTATCTCTTTCAGGAGGGAAAGAAGAAATTTGAAAAACAGACAGTCAAATTCTGCCAAAGTCAAGAACGTTATCTGAATCTTTCTACTAAAAAACAAGACAATGTTCTTCAAGAGGTATATTAATTTAAACTAAAAATTTAATATAGGAAATTGCTAATAAACAAAAATCATGTTTTATAATTACACTAGCATTTGTTAGAAGACAGATGATAAAAATTTTTTTATTTCTTTATTTCTCATATTCAATTTGTTTCAATTTAAATTTTTAGGCGGATGCAACACTGGAAATGGCCGAAAGGCATTTTTGTCAAGCAAGTTTAGAATATGTATTTTTATTACAAGAGGTTCAGGAACGTAAGAAATTTGAGTTTGTCGAAACTGTAAGTTCCCCAACTATAGCTTTACATATACAATTTAATTTAGATAGTAATATCATTAAAATAATTTTTTCTTTTTTTAGTTATTAAGTTTTATGTTAGGTTGGCTTACATTTTATCATCAAGGACATGAAGTTGCTAAAGATTTCCGACCTTATATGAGAGATTTGCAGCTTAAAATTCAGAAGGTTGGATTATATGAATATATTAATAATTTTAATCACTTGCCAATGCTAAAAATTTTATTGCTGATCTAAAATAATTCAAGCAAACAGCTTTATCTCCTAGTTACTGATTGACAGTTTTTGGTTTTGGACATTAAAAAGTTTGTGCACTTAATTTAATTTTGTTAATTCCATTTTTTATTACTTTCATAACTTTGTGAAAAAATTTATAATCAATTGCAATCATTAATTTTTACTTGCAAGTTACTCTATACATTAAAATTGATCTGGCTTTTGCTTTGAATTTTGTTTGCTTTTTTACTTACAACTAATTTCTAATTTTGAGTGTGTGTGTGTTTTATAAGACTAGGGAGAATTTCGATGCTACACGGGATAAAACAGAGTCGCTTATGAATAAGATGAAGGATGTAAAGAAGGTATGTACTTTAATTTTGTGTTATAACTCACAATGCTATTATTAATATGTAGACTTATTCTGTTAACTGTGAATCTAAAACATTAAAAAAAAGTTTTAATCAATAGATTCTTATTTTATTACTATAAATTTTAAAATAATTATTAATAAAGCTATAAATAAAATAAAATCATTTAATATTTATCATTTTATTGTAAATACATTTATCAATTTTTTCTTTGTTTTAGTCTGCCATTGAAAGCGGCCCTAATAAACTTTATAGCAGAGAAGGTTACTTGTACCTTATGGAGAAGAGTAAGTAAAATCAATTATTTGCTTTGAACTGTCTATTTATTGTTGAACGTTTGTGTTTTAACTATCTCACGATGAATGTATTTTTTTCCTTATCCAATCTCACGAAATATAGTTCGCTACTCTATTTCGCGAAAAAAATTATTTTAATGAAATTTAAAGTACAAAAAAATTATAATATTTTTATTAATCTAGAATTATAATATTAATCATTTAGAAAAAAAGTAAAAAATGTAAAAGTAGTTTAGTACAAAAAAAAGCGGAAAGATATCGCGAACTATTTTTTCAGAGGCTTTTGGAACCACTTGGACAAAACAATATTGCACATATCAAAAAGATAAAAAGGAATTTACTATGATACCCTATAACCAGCTGACAGGCAAATTTGTAAGTTTTAAATATCCTGCACCAACTTTTTTGAAGATCTTTTTAAAAACTTGCATGTTAAAAAGTAAACTAACTGCATTTTTTTCCTTTCTTTAACAGAGCAATAAAGACACTCTAACTCTGGCATCCTGTGTCCGGCGTATGTCTGAGTCGATAGAAAAAAGATTTTGTTTCGATATTACCGCTGTTGGAAGGTTAGTCTGGACAAATAATTTAAATATCACCTTTATATGTCTTGCAGAAAAACATTTTTATAGTTAATTTTAACTTAACACTGAATAAGTAGTTTTTATATTTTTCTTTTATCGTTTAATTATATAACAAATTTGTACACTGTTTTTAAGATACAAATATAAGCTCTAAACCAGATAGCAATGTAAAGTTATTTTTCTCAGTGATTGTGTTTATTAAATACATACTTTTATCATCTTTACGATATAAATTTGGAATATACAGCAACAAAATGTTAAACATACAAAAATAACTTTTAACTTTTAATTATAATTTCTTTTTTTCCTAGTTTAATTTTTTTTAATTTTAGACAATGTTAATTTTCTAAATTCATTTAACGTGTGAAAGTTTGAATTATTATTATTATTGCTTTTGTATGCTATTAATAATTGTATCATAAATTTATATCTTAACTTTATGTTTAAACTAAAACCTTTGCAAAGTAACTAAATACACTAAAAAACTAAATTTTACCTTATTTAAAAGTGTATAAATTTATTGAATATCAGAATTACCGTATTATTAATAAATATCGTATGTGCGTTTGAAATAATTAAAATTAAGAATATTTAAAATGAATTTTTTTACAGGCCTGGCATTGTGTACACATTTCAAGCCTTATCCGAAAACGATAGAAAGGCTTGGATGGACGCGATGGATGGACGAGAACCTGTAAGAGAAATTAAAATAAAGTGAAACTTAACCATATTTTTATCAAACATTATACTTAAGTCTGTCATTTGTATAATTTTTAAGGTTCCTGCTTTGCAAGGTCCACTGGCGAAGCCAGACGAAAATGTGATTGATGAAACTGGTCTAATGTTTATAACAAAATGCATAAAAGTGTTAGAAGATAGAGGTCATTCTTCTTTTATATTTATGCAGCATTAATACCTTTAGTGCCATTAACTAAACTATTATATTAATATTTTAGGATTAGAAGAACAAGGTCTGTACCGTGTAGTTGGTGTAGCTTCAAAAGTAAACAAACTACTTGCTATGGGCCTTGACAGAAGGAAATTAGAGAAACTTAATTTAGAAAATCGTTATGAGTGGGAGAGTAAAACAATCACTAGCGCTCTAAAAACTTATTTAAGAACTCTTTCTGAACCTCTAATGACGTTTCGATACTACGATAGCTTTATCACGGCAGCAAGTAAGTATTTAAACCAAAACAAGGATTATTTAAGCATGTGTGCAGCATGTCAATTAATATCTTTTTTTAGAACAAGAATCTAAAGAACAGCGTATCAATGATATTCACATATTGGTGTACCGCCTTCCTAAGCCAAATTGCAAAGTTCTTCTGTTGCTCATCAATCATCTTTACAAGTAATTATTGAGACTATTTATGAAACTTCTAGATTTAAGAATCAAATTTTTCTCTATATTTCTTTACATACATTTTTATTAATTTAAAAAAATATTTAACGTACTGTTACAAAGATAATAATAAAAAAATTGAAACTAAATTTATGAATTTTGAGTGCAATAATTGAGTATATTTTTCTGTGTTTAGAGTTGCAAAGAAATGTGATAAAAACCTCATGACTGTCGGCAATTTGGCGGTGTGCTTTGGACCAACTCTTCTGCGGCCTGAAGAAGAAACAGTAGCCTCCATTATGGATATCAAATTTTACAATATAGTTGTTGAAATGCTCATCGAGAATTGCGAGAGAATAACGGCAGGACCGCCGCAAGAATCGCCTATTACCGGGCAAAGCCCCTCTATACCTAATTCTCCTCAGAGGTCAGAAGACAAAGATGAAGCGCAACAACAACAGCAGCAGTCGCCTCTTCAACAAAATGTCACAGGAAACGGAGCTGTTCATTTGCCATGTTATTCGGTGCACACTGTGGTTCCAGCTACAGTTCAGGTAAAAAATTATCTATTATTAGGTATAAAAAACACGAAATTCGTGCCTGTTCTACAAAAAAAAAAATTTTTTAACTATTGATACTTGAGTAAGTAAACATTTCATAATTTTTGTTAAACAGGACTTAACGCGATCCTACTATGATAGCCCACTATCAGTTAGTTCTAAAACGCCGTTAATCGATGCGGATCAAAAAAATGGCGAGAATTATCAAGAAACAGAACACCCCAGCCACCGAATGCCTATGTTTGCTGACAGTCATATTGGTCGCTTAAAAAATCGAAATGCGAATTTCATGTATCATTCAACTGAAAGAGGTACAAATCTTTTTTAAATTTTGTTTTTTAAATAAAATTCATTTTTATTAATAGTTATCCATATTTTAGTTTCGGGAAGCGGAAACACAAGTAGTTCTAGTGAATCAATAGCTAGTGATCCACCACCATATCTAAGCACTGGTGTACCTGTTAAACAAAAAAGAGATTCAATGTTGGTCAACACTCATTTTAATTATCCACCACGTAGCAATCCAATAATGTCTTTGTAAGTAACATAAATAAATAAATAGATTAAAAATATTTTAAAATAAATCTTTTTATTTTTAATGCATTTAACATTAAATGATTAAATAAATTCTTTGCAACTGACTTATTGATTAAATACTCTTATCGCTTTACGTCCCACTTATTTTTAAAGTTGTATATTTTTTTATTGATTTAATGATAAGTCATGATCTTTATCACAACGTACAAGCTTATAGAATTTATTAAAGATATAATACTCTTATTTTTTATTTTATCTATATCTTATCAATAAAGAAATTGTATTTTTTGTATGATTCAAAATCGACTTAAAGAAATTTTTAATATAGTCAGAATCTATTGATTTTTAAAATTATTTATTTGAATTATTTTTAGAGTTAATAATTCACCTAGTAGTGGCCGTTCCAGTCCAGGTTCAGGAATTTGGTAAATGTTTAAATTATAATGTTTAATTGCAAATGATAAAAAAAGTTTTATTTTAATAACATAAATATTTTTATGTTAAAGGAGAGTACGCACACTTTATGCTTGTATGGCCGAAAGTGTTGGAGAATTATCTTTTGAACCAAATCAAATAATTACAAATGGTAATTATTACATACATTATTAATTAATTTACATTTTATTTACTTCATTTTTTTAAATATGAAATCTCTTGCCATTTTGTTACCATGTTATTAATACTATCTAAATATAAAAATAATATTTTTTTTTCTAGTACAACCTTCAAGTGAACCAGGATGGCTGGTTGGTACATTAAATGGTAAGACAGGATTAATACCGAAAAATTACGTTGAGCAATTACCATAAGTGGACTCAACAAGTGGGAATGACCATGAGATCATCTTCAGTATTTCCCTAGACATTCCAACAAAGTGCACATTCCACAATTACCAATTTAGCACTTAGTGGAGATTTTTTATACCAATACATACAAAGCTTTGATTCTCGGCTCTACTCAATCGACATTAATGCATACAGCCAAGATCACGAAAGTGCATATTCTTGTTAGTATCTAGCTGTATTTTTTTCTACCTGAGGAATCGCGTCTCGGTTCCATTTTTAATGCTTTTTGCAATGATATACATGAGGTCGTTAATGAATAAGACGACCGTTAATCGAACAATTTGTTATTCGTCGAATGAAGAGGTCTTTTACATAAAAGTTTATAATCGTATCCCATTTTTAGGGAAAGTTAGTCAATTATGCATATTATTTATAAATACATATACATATAAATATAAATATATATATATTTATATGATATAAATATATATACATAATACAAGAAGTTTTTCGCTCAAAAATTTTTAATTTATATACACAAGCTTCTAGCTATACTCTTTTGTGTACATATATGATTTGTAACTTGCATACAAATTAAGTTGATTTATTATTGTACATAACCGGTAAAAATACTAGTGACTACAATGAATATTATGGTTGCTGTTTTTATTTTGTTTCGTCAAGTCTGTTATGTGTAATTATTAATGGAAATATAAAGTGGCTATTTGATTGCTGAGCTTAACCCTGTCATTTATTTTCTTTAATATCCTTTTAATGCCCTTTTGAAATAACGTTTTCAGTCAGTTAATCAAAAGTTGTTTCATTTAGAAATAGCCATTACTTAAATGTAATGACTTTCAAACTTTTTGCAGTTTTACTAAGCATGTTTCAGAAATGGAAAAAATCATATTATAAATCTTTAAAAAATTCAACACTCATGAAAACAATAAAGTGAAAATTCTAAATCTCTACATGTTTATGTCTTTTTCCAAGGTTATATTTGAAGAGAAAATCTACTATAATCTAATGTATGAAATAAAAAGTTTCTCAGCATTAATTTCTTTTATAAAAATCAACAACTTATTATTAATTACTTATTATTTATTAAATAATGTATATAATGTGTACAATATAAATTTCTTTTGAATTATAAAGCTGTACATTCCTATTCATAAATAAAAATATTTATATAAAACAGAAGCAATAAAAAAAAGAAATATTAAAAATAAAATAAATATAGAACAAGCTTTACTTCTATTACTGTTGAAGAATTTTGTTTATGAAAAAAAAAATTTATTATACAAAATTATGGTAAAAGTTGCATTAAACAGGTTGTATTCGATAAGGGATTTATTATCGTCAGTCCTAACGAAGGAAAGGACTTTTCGGATGTTGCCACAAAGAGAAGCAAAGAAAATATTGAGAATTTAAAACTTTTTTCAGGGGAATCTCGTAATATATGATTTTTGGTGGATTTAACAGCACAAATATTCAAGAGGACGGTTATTAAATGCCTTTAAAACGTTATTCGTGAAATGTGCTTTTCTTCGTTAGGGGAGGCGATATTTAATAAGGTACAAAAACAAGTTACAATTCGAAATGTAGCAGACCTAAATTTAATAATAAAAAATTTTAAACATTATTTCTAAATTATTACTTCAGCTTTAGAAAAATGGAAATATATATATATATATCAATAAGTATTAGAAGAGTTGAATTAGAAAGATCGGCAAAATTTTTTATCTGTCAGGTTAGCCAGCCTGCCACACACAAAACTGAGCCTGCGGAGTGCGGACTCCAGGAGATTGCGTTTTTATAAGAAAAAAAAAATCGGTCAGGCGGCAGCCCTGAGCCAGTATAGGACACAAAGTGGGGACATTTGGGCAAATAGAGTGGCGTTTATACGAGAAGAAGGGTACTACTCGACGCCTCTTCCGCAACTCGGAGATTCTGAAAGGTACGTAAACTATTAACATTTAACATCTGGCCTTTTCCAATTTCCAACTTTCCCCTGCATCGCGCACCGCTGGAATTGCAGTTGGCGAGTATAGATCGAGAAGGGAGGCTGGCCGCTGACAGCAGCTGCTGGCGAGAGAAGCCGAGGCTCAGTCGCGCTTGAACCGAGCGATATTAGGCTCGCACGGGGCGCGGCGATTGGTCTTTTTGCTCACCGCGTGTCGGTGTGTGCGCCGGAAAGCCCAGGGAGGCCATCGATCGATCGTGCGCCGCGCAGTCGCTCGTCCACTTCGCGCACGCCTACACAACGGTTCGAGAGTGCCCGGAAGCGAGACCGAGACAGACGAGACACGGCACCTCCACACAGTGGCAGCAGCAGCGGCGGGGGCACAGCCGCAGTGCGTGCGCCGTGCTCGACGAGGAAGAAAGCGGAGTGGAGAGGATCGCGGCCCAGGGTGAACGCCTATTATACTTAGTCCGGCGACGGCCGTACAGCGAGAGGAAGCGAGCCGCATCGGCAGCCAGGAAGCCTCAGCGAGCAGCGGCGGCCACCAAGCACGAGAGTGCGCGAGACGTCCAAGCCGGCCCAGCGCACCTCGCCGGCCGCGGCGGCCACAGCACACAAGGTAACGTACTTAACCTCCGCTCGAGTGGGCTCGAAGCTCGGAGATGCTCATTACTTTTACTCCAGTTCCAGGGATACACGAGTAACGTATGCAAGCATACTTATTGCGTGTATCTCTGTCTCGAGGTCTTTAACCTATACGTACGTAAATTACACACGCCAGTCTATCTAGCTCTCTTTTCAATTTTTTTCTTTCTTTTCTCTCTCTCTCTCCCCCCTCTCTCTATCTCTCTCTCTCTCTCTCTCTCTATTGTATCGCGTATTTGTTCTACGTGCATCTACGTGTATCATATAGTCCCCTTCATATCTTTCACACTGCACGAGTATGCGATGTATGCACATACACGCGCACACCGTAACTACGCACGTAGATATACCACACTAGCGAATCCACACATGCACATGCTCGACAAAAAAACCTCGATATAAAGGCAGAACACGCAAAACGAAAGACGCGGACGAGCAGAGCGAGCTCAAGGCATTCTCCATCTCGCTCTATGATTCTCCGCTTCAGTTCGGAATCGCCCTTTTGTTTCTTTCTCCCCTTTAAATGGATAACCGTGGCTAACTAGCATCACCATTCCAACGATCTCATGGTCGATTTGATAAAAAAAATAATTGTATACAATAGTGCCGAGCGATGTCAGACTTCCATTGTACCGTATTCGTCAAAGTCTCGGCGGCGTAAGGATTATGTATCGAATTTTACTCAATAGATATACCTGCAGTGGTGAAGACTAGTCACTGAGTTTGCCTGTGCTTGCGATGCTCGTCGGCACGGCTTCGGTTGCAGCAGCTTGTCGCGATTATGTTCTTTCTGCTTTATGCACTTTCCGGACTCAACATCGTTTGTTGCCCGTTGGTATGACGCGACAATGCGGCCGTTGCAGTTTTTCTTTTGGCTTTACACTGGCTCGTACACTCAAAATATTGTCCACTACACTTGAGGGCAATTAATCTTTGCTGGAAAATACCCTTGATTGATCTATGAAAAAAAATCAGTGCTGCTGTGGTAGTTCGCAGATGTAAGGAATATGCAAATAGTGCAATCTGATCGCACAAAATGTTGCTCCGACTTGCATTTACTGTAAAAATATTTTTGTTTGTAAATTAATCAGACTTACATTTATTATTTTTAATAAGAAACTATGATCTCAGAATGCAACACTTTCTGTATTATCAGTAACAAATAGAGCAGGAAGAGTCGATTGGTTCTGATGATGTAATATTTTCTTGGAGTTATTAAATTTTGATTAATGTAATTTTTCGAAGTGTCTTAACAAAATTATAATTTGTTATCTACTGCAAAAACTTTTCTTTCTTTTTTTTTTCTTGTCTTTCTTTAGTGTTTTATCTTGTAAGTAGTAATTATCTAGGTTATATAACAAATTTCCATCTATTCCTAATTATTACACACATTAAAAAACTAACAAAAGTAATGTTTTTATTACTTCATTTTAGTTATAATTTTATTTATAATATTATTTATATTATTTTACAAGTTATTTCATGTGTAGCAAAAATAAATAAAATCTTTATTTATCTCATGTATAATATCTGTAAAAGTAATCTATTTTTAATTCATAGTTATAGTTATAATAAAGTCTATGATCTTATAAAATGACAAACTATTTATTATATTTTATTTATATTGTTATAGAAATTCTTCTGACACATAAATTCTAACACACACAGTAGATACATAAAATATAGCTTATTTATAATATTTATTCGTATTAAAATAAATTTCATTTTTTGATTAAGAAAGAAGTAGCTATTTTATAAAGTCACTCTATCAGATAAAAAAAACATTATTTTTTTTACACAGTTTGGATTTATTGTTTTATTCTACCGCTATTACTAAAGAATTTAAATTAGTAACTACAGCTGCTGCAACTAAGATAACTTCATCTCAAAGCTTAACCTATTTAAATATTTTATAGTTGCTTTTTAACTCCATCCGTTTATACACTTTTATACACTTCCCTTGCATTTTACTTTTCTATTATTTCTGCTTTCTTAATATAGTCTATTTTTTTCGCACGCCCAAATACTATTCTTTCAGGTCAAAAAAGTTCGCTCGCTATAAAAACAACCTAGTGCCAAAAGTATATAAGTTTACAGTTTTGCGTCTCGGTATGTCAATGTAGTTTGTGTTGTGCTCTATAGTTGAAAAATGAAAAGTATAACTATAAACATAGTATGACAATATGTTGAAAACAAACATAAACTTAATGTTTGCAACTGTCGGTGCCGGAAGTACAGATCATAAGTCTCGAAAAAGTTATCGGGAGAAAAGTTTATTTGAAAATGTTCGTGAGAATAACAGTAAAAAGTTAAAGTCCGAATCAGTATCAGTAAAGCGCGAGTATAAGTTGTTGAGTTTGTTACGAGAAAGAGCACGAGAAAAAGTTTCACGTGTCAACATGATCGTAGAAACATTTTCGTGCGTTACAACTTCAAGAGCGAGTACCGCATGGGCTCTTTTCGACACAGGTAAGCCCAGCCAAACAGCCACTGAGTGTGGCCTGTAAAGTCACAGATCAGTGAGTACTTAAAATTAGAATTTAAAATAAAAACAAAAGATTTAAACCATCCATTCAAAGTCATAGATTGGATCATTCATCGGTCTTGTGACTTTGTCTGCAACTTAAAGTAACACAGGATAAAGGCATTACTCATCTCCCTTCTCATAAATTTAAAAAATTGGTGACTTGTAAATATTCAAATTAGTGCACATAAATTTTACTTCATAAAGGAATTTGTCCACAATAGTGAATATAAATAAAACATGAACATGATAATAAAGTGTGTCACCAGTTTTTTTTTTATCTCATCTCATCCGAATCTCACCATCTCTCATCGAAGAAAATATATTGAAATCTTGGTGTTATCAAGGGTGAAAATGTCACATCTTAGTGGTAGTCAGCTTTTAATTACCACTGACTTTCTTCCAGGCTAATCAAACTGAACGAGAATGACGGACTCTGGTTCAGAAAGCTCATCTTCAGAGAGCAACAACGAAGAGCGCACTGGAGCCATGACACCTGATGGATCAGCCTCTCCACAATCACAAGGTCGTACTAAGTCTCCAGACAGTAGCCGCGCTTCCTACCGAGGCAAGTCACCTGCTTCTGGACCAGCTTCCCCAGCCTCTGGTCCAGCATCGCCCACATCAGAAGCAGCTTCTGGGCCAGCATCTCCAACTTCAGGAGCAGCTTCTGGGCCTGCATCTCCAACTTCAGGAGTAGCCTCTGGTCCAGCGTCTCCTGTTTCTGAAGCAGTCTCAGGACCAGCGTCTCCTACATCAGGAGTAGCTTCCGGACCAGCGTCTCCTACATCAGGAGCAGCTTCCGGACCAGCGTCTCCCACGTCAGGAGCAGCTTCCGGGCCAGCATCTCCCACGTCAGGCGCAGCTTCCGGGCCAGCGTCTCCTACTTCAGGTCCAGCATCTCCGGCGTCGGCGCCTGCCTCACCGAGCACGCAAGCATCCGGACCCGCTTCGCCTGAAGCTTCTCAAGTTTCTGGACCAGCGTCGCCGTCCTCGCCTGTCCGTGCCTACCCAAAATCACCTGGGACGCCAATCTCGCCTAAATCTCAGGAGCAAGATTACGGACCAACTTCACCGAAATCTGAGAGTGAAGAGGAAGATGCTGGCTCCGACCACAGTTCCTGCCCGCACTCACACAAGGATTTCCAGTCCGAGGAATCGGGAGAGGAGCGGCAGCGCTCTGGTCGTAGTCCGGCAAGATCCGTACAGTCACCTGAGCGATCCACGCCGGCTTCGCCTGACTGCCCACACATTGCAGAACCTGCCTCTCCAAAGTCTTACCTCTCTGAACCCGCCTCACCCACTTCGCTTAGATCTAGGCACAGTTCGCCTAAATCACCCTTATGGTAAGAAATATTTTATATACTAATAAAGTTTATTTACCAATGAATTGTCTATTAAAATAGAAACTCAAATTTCTACAAATTATAAAATAACGCCCAATTATTGATTATTATAATTTAATTTTATCAAAATTTTTTAAAGCATGCTTGACTGATACAGTAGATTATTATAAGAAAACAAACCCTATTGATTAAATTTTATATAATCTGCAGCTACAGTTCACTTCTAAGGTAGAATATAATTTATGCATTGTTATTGATTTTATGATGGGTAACTTATAGTCCATGTGCTGCTGGATTAGACACAACAAATATTGTTCATTTGTTGAATAGCTCTTGATCCGCATGCTTTGCAGGCGAACGACAATTAAAATTTTTCAAAAGTTTGCAAGTAATTTACATTTTTGAAATTATTAATTGAAATTAAAACTTCACTTCTTGACGATTTAGCTTTATACAATTTTTAGACCGCGGAAAAGTTAACCTCTTTGCGATGAAAAAACTTTTCACTTATGGCAATTTATGGAATTGTTCGAAAACTGACATAGAAATACTGTTATTTCAAAGCTCGCCGAAGTCGCCTCATAGTCCAGTGCCCAAGAGAAAAAAGAAAAAGAAGAAGAAACCTCGTTCACCGCCACCCCCATCACGAGGTCATGACAGTGATATGGACGGTGAGCATGTCTCGGACAGTGAAAAAAACGAGAAGCCAAGGCGAAGATCTAAGAAGAGCAAACGCCGAGCATCCCGTGAAAACAATCTTTCGGACATGTCGGATTTTGAGAGGAAGACGAACGGGCCCAGCAAGAACGAGACGACGCTGAAAATGTCGGACGACGAGAAGCCCAATGATAAGGAACAGAAGAATGGCACTACCTCGTCGGTCGCCTTAACTGAAGAAACGGAGCAATTAGATTTTGAAGCCGACGGCCAGTGGAAAGACATAAAGGAGGATGGTGAAATGGAAATGAAGGAGACTAAGGAAATCAAAGAATCTAAAAAAGCCGAAAAAGTAACTGACAACAAGGAAGTGTCTAAAGAGGTAGTTAAGAGTAAGGAGAAGAAAGAGAAAGATAAAGAAAAGAAGGAGAAAAAGGTGAATAAATTAATAATTCTAAACGTTAATTTCTTTATTTATTTATTTTTTTTTTTTAATTTGAGATAATAGATGTTTCATTTACTTTTATTCATTGAAAGAAAATAATGAATATTTGAATTGCAAATACTTAGGCAAAAGAAAGAGAGTCGACTCGCGAAGCTGGTGAGATACGTGACAAAGAAGATGGCGAGAAAGCAGATTCTGAGCTCGAAGAAGGTGAATTGAGCGACGGCGATGAAGTAAGACCCGAGGAAGTTGAGCCACGTCCTGTGTGTCGCTTTTACAATCGAGGCCAATGCACCTGGGGTGTCAGTTGTCGTTTCCTTCATCCAGGCGTCACTGACAAGGGCAACTACACAATGTTCGACTTGGTCCGCCCAGTGGCTTATCCGCCACCCCACCCACCCGCTCATCACGAGTTCAGACCACATATCGAACGACCACCCTTAGTGCGACCACCAGTGCCGGGTTATGCTCCACACCCACCCCACCATCCACCTAAAACCGAAGAAGCTACATCTGAGAGCGCCTGGGAGAGAGGCTTGAGACACGCGAAGGAGGTCTGTGGCACGATGCTCATTGCAGCCGATGATCGCTTTTCCATTGGTTTTATGATATCTCATACTGACAACAGTTTCAATCTACTTTTAAAATTCTTTCAATTAAAATTAACACTAAAAATATTTATTAAGAAAAAGGATAGCGATATTCGGCCTCGCTTTTATCCGGTCGTATTGTAGATTATTTCTTTGTTTTTTACCATAAGTAATTGAAAATGTAACGCTGAAATTTATGAATACAAAAAAAGCAAGTAAAAATATCTTTTTAATTTATAAAATATTCGGCGTTCCGTTTTTAACTGTAGATCTATTGAATAATTTTTATGTATAAAATAAAAGACTAATAGTCTTTTACAAGTAGGTAGTAAATGAAAAATAGTTTGTTCTAAATTAAATTGCAAGAAAATACTTTAAATTAAACATTTAATGAAGCTCCATGAAAATCTTTCGTAAAGCGAAATATAGATGAAAATATCTATTTCAGTATTTTCAAGTCAATTAATTAATTTTGAATTATGATATACTTCACACTTTGAGACTGAATTGTTGTCCCATCTATTTTTTTCTGTAAATCACAATTTAAGTATTATATATAGTAATTTACCACTGGTGCAATATTTTCATATATATTATAAAAGACGTTATTTGAACATTTAATATGTTTATAGTTAACTTTATACAAAATTGTGTTTTGAAGTATTAGTAACAATTTTAATAATTATATTAGTTTTGTAGTAATTTTTGTTTTTTATGTTTATAATTTCCCCTTAAATAATAACTGTACCACAATAATATGAAAAAAGCACAGTTATTAAAAATTTTACAGTGTCCTATGTGTGAACTTTGTATATTGTATGTTGGTTTAATGAAGTATTTTGAGTCTTAAAAATGAAAATAAAAAATTTTCATATTTAAAAAAGAGAAATGTACAAGCATACTGTTTTAAATCTGAAAATTTTTACTTGAGTAATTTGTAAAATCGGTGTATCTCTAAAGAAGCAATATATCGTATGTAAACTTGTCTAATATAAATTTATTTGTTTATACAGTTTCTTTCTACTTCAACAACGATCTTTTTTATTGTTTCAACAGTACTTTATTTCAGTCTTTTTTATACATATTGAAATACCTACACTTTTGCTTAATTTTTAATATGAAATCCGTCATTTTGAATATGTAAATTTTTACTTTAGATTCAAACTCGGCGTCCTGCAAAATGGAAGGGGCAGCAAATTTTAAAACTACTTGTAAGATAATCTCTTTTAAAGTAGAGATATAATTTACTTCTTAAGTGAACTGTTATTCAGAACAGTATTTTCACAACCCCTTAACATACTATTCATATTTATTGAAATAATTACTAATTACTTGAACTACAATGTACCCTACATTTTTTGGGATAAGAAATAATATTTGCAGAGTTTTAAGATGAAATTTTAAGGGGATGTGAACACCGGCAGGTGTCTTGTTAAATTACTAATTTAAAACTACTATTATAAATAATAACTCGGTTGAAAATTACTAAATAAATAAAAATACTATATTTAAATCATAACTTTATTATAAAATAATGTTAGTATATAAATAAATATTATATGCTATTATTTCAATTATTTTTATTACTCAATTATGTAAATCAACAGTATCTTATGCATCAATCAATTTTCAATTTTTAAAAGCAGGTAACTATTTAAGGGGAATAGTGTTGTTTATCTTTGAAAATTGTTGGTAAAATTTGTACATCCCCTTAAAAAGTCATACGTATTTTTGTTTAAATTTATTTATTACTCTTTAATAAATAAAATGTAATATAGTGTACTGAAAAAATTTAATAAATCTAGAAGTGAGATTAGTAATTTAAGAAAACATGTTGTCGTATCGGAACAAAATGTGTCGGTATTTCAAACCCCCGTAAATACAACGTGATAGCGATAAAATATTTTTCTTATTTTCGGTCTGTTAAAAGTCAAAATTTTCAGATATGTATATTTACTTAAGTAACTCCGACGGCACTTACAGCTATGCAACCAATAAATAGCACATATGAATGTTCATTTATTGCAGTTGTAAATATTTTTTTATAGAACCTACACATGTATGACGAGTTACACATATCACACTTTACGTTTATCACTTTGGATGAAGATGAAAATCTTAATTGTATTCCTTGCATTTTCAATTAATTCAACAGAATTAACCCTCTGTTCATCTGCAACAGTAGATAAATGTCTGTGTCGAATAGTGTTGAAAGTCTATCACAATTTAGGGGGTAGTTGGAATAACGAGAATAAATAACGGACAAGTTAAGGAGGTACAACCGTTTCTCACGCTGAAATCGAAATCCAACTTTTTGTCTTAAAACTCGATGTGTGTAATTTAAAGTGTCTGTTACAATATTTGAAATAAAAAAAACAGAATCCACCATCTAATTGTTGAGAAAATAGCTTGTAAAATTATTAACTTCACAAGCTATTTTCTCAACAATTAGATGGTGGATCCAGTTTTTTTTATTTTAAATATGGTAACCAGCACATTAAATTATATATACCAAGTTTTAAGTCAAAAAATTGGATTTCGGTTTTACTGTGAGAGACGCTTGAACCTTCTTAACCGCGAGTTAGAGGTCACAGTAAATGTTGACCATCTAAATACTCGCGTTTAGCGTGTATTAAAAAAGTTATTTTTTTTTCATATATATATTTTTTTTAAGTTAAATTTATACTAATCAATAGTCAATTTGAGAAACAGACAACGACTAAAGAAATGCTTTTTCCCATTGCAGATGATGAGAAAGGCAAACAAACGCAAGGAGACGGATATGGACTTTGAGGAAAAGAAAATGAACTTGGGATTAGGCCAGGACGAGATGGACCGCGAGTCAGGTTATTATGTAAGGCCGGCAAGTCCAGAACCACCAGTCGAGAGATGGCCTCCATCGCGCGAACCTCCTCCAAGACGAGGAGCGCCTAGAGTCACGCCCGACCACTACGCTGATGAGCCCGATCCCTACTACCATGGTGGACCTCCGCCTGAATATTATAGGTTCGTACGACCTAAAATGAATTTTCTTTTTGTATCCTCACTTCACCCTATTTATTTCAATAGTTGCAATAAATAAAATGACAATAATTTAAAATATACAGTAGCAGAAGAGTGCACTATAAGGAGGGACGACCTGTGGAGTACCGTGAACGCCCGGATTATCACGTGGTTGCGCACCGTGGCACGCCTCATTCCATTTCGCCATCGCCACATCCGCCGGATCCCCGAGAACGAGAGTACTACCACCGTGGTTCCTCCAGTAGCAAGTACGAGAAGAAGCACAAGCGGCCGTCGCGCGAGGTAATTGTCGAGCGCATACCATCGAGCAAAGCCTATCTCAGGGAAGAGGAGCCGCCACCGATGGAACGGGGCCGCGGGGACGAATGGGCCGATCCATGGATGCGCCGCAAGTCACCTGGCTCTGTGCGCCGACGCCACGGTACCTCTTCGAGCAGACGTTCCAGGAAACAGTCGTACTCGTCCGGATCTTCTTACACGTCTTCGAGGTAATGGCGCCACACCAATTTGCTCACTATTGTTTGTTGCTTATTAGCTTTTTGCTTGTATCGGGTTTTTTCTTTCTTTTACCATTTTTGCATGCTCTCGTAGAAAGGGGCTTTTTATAAAATCATCTTATGAAGAATTACTTGATTTCAATATGAATACATATATTTATGTATCACATACATTCCAAAAACATTTAATTCGATTTTAAGACAATTTTTATAAAGTTGCAACAGTAAATTTCATGAACGTGCAGTATTCTTAATAGATTCTTTACTTCTATTGATAACGTATTTGGTAAAAATAATTGGATAAATTCACTCAATATTTTGTTCATAAATATTTATTTCAAAATTTTTTTACTCTTTATATTAACTTACATATTAATTTTTGGTTTATAATTTTTAATCATTTCTTCAATAATACACCTTCCAATTTAGTTAATAAGTATTATTAATTTTTTTTTCATTAACAATAAACAACAATCTACATTTTTTACATCAATCTCATTTTAAAACTCAAAACATGCACTCATTTTTTTATATTTCAACCTACTTTAACATTCATTGTCAGATCCAATTAATTTTTACTAAAATGTCTTAACTCTATTTAAATTGGAATAAATTACTAATGCTATTACGCTACTAACAAGCCAGAAATAACCATATTTAACAGAGAAATAAGATAGAATAAAAAAGAGCCTCTATCGAAGAAACGTGAAAAAAACACCGTTAAACTTTTTTTTAGCTCTAGCCGTAGCTCGAGTCGTACTAGCTACAGTTCTTATGAATCCGTCTCCAGGTCCCGTTCCCCATCTCCCCCCTCCAGGCCCAGAGTAAGCAGCAAGAAAATCCCACCTTCCCCACCCTCGACATCGATGTCGTCGCATCACCGAGGCGCTGCTGCGGCCGCGGCAGCGATGCTAATGAACCCGCCGGCACCGTCGCCCCGCTCGTCCAAAGTGTCGTCATCGCCGTCATTGCACCGGCGAGCTCTCAATCCTCCGGCCCCTAGCCCCCTCATCAGCCACCTCAAGCAAAGGGAGAAGGCTCGGGACAAGGCGGCTATCGCCGCTGCTGCTGTTGCCAAAGTCATTAAGAGCCATTCGAGGTCTAGGTGGGTTCTTTAACGACTTCAAGTAATTTTGCTGTCCATTTTTCTTTCGTTCGGCTTTTCATCTCCGTTTTTATAACCTTTTATGTCAATATAACACACCAAACTTCGATCGAAATGCACAATTTACATGTTTGTTTATAATTTAAACAATGGAACTAAATGTGCATAATTAATTAATCCTTATAATTAAAAGTAATGCATATAAAAAATAATGCTTCTGAAAAATATTGCTTTTTCATTCGTTTTAAAACGTTTTTGTTGTATTTCAGTTTAATTTTATTTGTCTTATTTGTTTATTTATATATTTTTGTAAATCGCACCTTATTGAAAGCAGAACTAATGACAAATTATTTTATTCTTATTAAGAACTACTACACCCTATTCACTTTTGCTTTGTTTCATGATTTTTTTTAAATTATTTCGTCATATAACTTCACGTTTAAACTTTAAATGGTGTGTTTATTAATTTACTGCATACAAATATAGCATATGCATAAATGCATTGATGAAGATTTGCAGTTATTATATTTAATTTGAAAAAATTGAATTTTGAGCTGTTACTAGAAAATAAAAATAACAATATAATATTAGTTCTTATGGTGCGTTTTACATAAATGCAATATTTAGTATGAATGTTATAAAGAATTTAGAAATTAACAAAGTTTTTAAAGAATATCGTCTTTGTCTTTTTAATACTAATGAAAATAGTTTTCAAAGTTAATTAAAAATGTTTTTTATATAAAACCTTTCTTACCATGAACCATTTCCAGGTTTTTTCTTATATTAAATGTAAGTCCCAATTTCTTAAGAAAGTATTGTAAGTAGCGCATCCTTGGAACAAAAGTAACAACTCAATAGAGTTATAAATAATTAATTTTCAAGCAATTGTGATACATCTTAAAACTTAATGTTGTGATACATTTTAAAACTTAAATAATTATGTCTTTGTTCAATTTATTTTATATTAAGAACATGAGTAAAATCATTTTCAAAATTTCTTTACACGCATTGCCAAACTCATAATTTTTGTTTTATTTAAATGTTTACATTTTTACTGCATGTTTTTGTTTTTAATGATAATTGTTTAATCGAGGTCATGCTTTGGAAATTTTTTTTATTGTGTATGTATTGTATATTGGCAATGCGCTTATAGTTTATAAAAATCTATTGCCTCTTTAGGTTACTGCAAGAAATTGGGACAATATCTCGTAAGAATGAATTATGGAACGCTTACATGTCAGAGTTCAATGTTGGAAGTGACGACCAGTCTAACACGTAATAGTTCATTTGTATAATTACAAATTAATTAGATATGTTTAAACATTTTTTTTGCAGCAA
The DNA here is from genome assembly GCA_900480045.1 of Eurytoma adleriae. Lineage (NCBI taxonomy): Eukaryota > Metazoa > Arthropoda > Insecta > Hymenoptera > Eurytomidae > Eurytoma > Eurytoma adleriae. Next base: position 36,581 of record UXGC01000702.1, on the reverse strand, counting down.
GCACCGGATAAATAATTATAAAAACTTTTTTAATTTTGCTTTGTTCTTATAACGAAATACAATTAATTTAGTAACAAATATTTATTCACATTTTTAAAATTTTTATTTTTATTATGCTATCCAAAAGGCGAGAGAAGTTAAAAGGGTAAGCCACTAACAACAAATATGAATATTGTATTTGTAGTAGATATTAAATCTAATTATGTCGTTTAATATGAAATATGCATGAAAAGTAATTTTTAGGGAGTGTCTATTCGCACAAAATTCACGTAAAATATGTGGATTTACAGGGATATAAGACATAAAATCTACAAAAATCAACGTATATCCACGTAAATCCACGTAAATGAAAATTCGGCTACAGAGGTACTTGGGTTATTGGGTTATTGGTTAAATCCACGTGAATTTTGTGCGAATAAAAATCATCTCATTTTTATTTATTTTATAAAACTAACTATTATTAAAAAATGTAGTTTCAATTAATTTTTTTTTTACTAAATATATATGACTACGTAAGTTCTATTTATAAATTCAGTAGTAACTTATAAAACTAAAGTAACGTAAATTTATTTCTTTTATAATCTTTGATTCAGTAGCAAAAAACAGTGATGATCGTTGTTACACAAAACAAAACAAGAAAAAGATTTTTGCGTTCAAAATTAATCATGTTCGATCATTGAATTCTGTTAACAGATCATCAGGCAGTAGCTCGGGCTCGGACAGCAGTGGCAGTAGTTCAGACTCTTCGGATTCGTCATACTCATCGTCGTCATCGGCAGAGGTGCGCCGTCACAAGGGCACACCGCCGATTGGACGCAAAGATCTCAAGGAAGCGCTCAAATTGAAGATGAGTTTGAAGCAAGCAAGCGCTGTCAAGAAGAGCGCGTCTATCGCGGGTAAGAAAAGAAGCGCCGAATCGCCACCGGCCATCGACAAGACGAGTGCCGCTGCCGCAGCCAAGGCCGCCAAAAAAGCCAGCACGAGGCGCGAGGAGCTGCTCAAGCAACTCAAAGCCGTCGAGGATGCCATCGCCCGAAAGCGCTCGAAGGTTTAAAGCGGTGCCTCACGTCGCACTCGACATTCGTTATCTCACAAGATGAGCAGCGTGGACATCGCGTTTTTTGGCACGTGGCCCCCTTTTCCTTACCTTGCTTTACTTGGCTCTCTCTGAGATTTCACGGGCGTGCCGCCATGAAGCAACGAAGACAGATCTGACGTATTAAGGACAACGCCGTGATTCGCCGGCGAGTGAATTGAATTCTCTTCGGAAGCTGTAATCCATCAAATTCTTAACGTTAAAACATGAAATATGTAAATGTATCAAAAATTTCGACGATAATCTGTACCGTTTTAAAAGCTTCCAAGCTCAAAGTTAAACGGCAATAACTATAACGTGTCTTGATAAATTTATGGGCAAATAATAATTGCCATTTGAATTATTAAAAATTAATGCATACTGTTACTGTGGTATCGGTTGAAGTCAAATTTTCATGGTTCAGTTGAAAATAATTGAATTACTGCTACTGCGTATAGCGTTATTCTTTCTTTTTTTCTTATAGAAGATTTGTATTACAGCTAAGTGATTACAATATAGTTGCCATCCAAAAGTTGAATAGCAATATTTCATATGGTCCTGAATCATCAGATTATAGCTTACTTGAAAGTCTGCATCTCATTTTACAATTGCGTACATAAATGTATATGATATACATTTTTTCACTTTAATAAGTGTGAATAATAGCGAACAGTGAGTGTGTATACCACAACGAGTGATGTGCCGAGAATGAATTACCCTCGTGAATGCATCCTTTGCTATGTGTTCGAGAGTATGCATTCTTAATTTACTAATTACAAATTAAGAATCTTTCTAATATAATACAAACTTCTTGTATACAATGGACACAATTAATGATTACGATTTTATTGTTCATTCGCTACTACTTGTGATTAAGGGATAAATGTAGTTGATGGTTTCAATATACCTTATAACAAGCAAAGAAAATACATTACCAATTTATCCAGACTTGCTTGATAGTTAACTTGTTTCTACTTCTATCTTAAGTATTTTGCAAAATTGTAAAGCAAAAGAATTATTTTATGTATTACGAAAATGTACACAAATGCGAAAAAGATTGTTTTATGTTGCTAATGAAATTTCTTTGTAAAAATTTTTGCAACAATTAACTTTTAAGGATAATAAATAATTTTGTAAAACAAGGATAATTAGCATTTTTTTATAAATAAATGTTTTATTTTTATACCAATTTTTTTTACAAAACTATAAACAATACTGAAATTTATCAAATAAAATAATTCAAGAATTTCGTAATAAATTTGAAGTATCTTTGAAAACATATGTTGTAAATATATTATTTTCATCTATACGTATTGTATCGAAAAAAATAATGAAACCTCAAGTTTTACTTGTACTTAAAAAGAAAAGTTTTAAATGCTTGCACTTTTCACTTATTATAGTTTATATTTACAACTTGTTCATAGTGGCATTAAATTTATATGCGAGATTTAAATTAAAATTAATGAATCATACCTTAAAATCTAATCAGTTAACCCTTATAATACATTATTTTAAAATTCCAAATTAAGGAAAAATACTTTAGAATTAAAATTTATTAAATTTTAATTTTTGATAATTTTTAATGTTACTTCTATAAAAAAAAAAAGAATTTTAAGTCTCATTTATTTTTACAATTAAGTGCTTTTGATGTATTAAAAATAGTAAAATCTAAAAAATTAAATACTATTTAAGAATTTGCACGTAATCTAAAAATGAGACTATATTGAAATGGCTGTAGCTCTGACTGCTGCACTAAGTAACGGATTAGGATCTGGTTCCTCAGTCATAATAATAACTTTAGTCCACTCTCTTCTTTTACTACTTCGTTTCAAAGCATCAATCACAGCCTGAACATACAACCCATCTTCAAAGGTAGCAGCCCGAGATACTGGTTCCTTAATCCATCCTCTTTTATCTTCTACTGGTTGAAAAGCTTCACGAAGTGCACCAATCATTTTTTGAAGCCCTTTTATGTAGGGTCGTGGGATAAAATCTGCAGCTGGCGATTCCTGAATGTTTTCTACATCCAAATGTAAAGCTTCTTCTTGCTGCTTTCTGCAACCATGTAAATCACCACTTCTAACTACAAGATGACCATTTGGGCCGCAAATTAGTACTTCTTGAGAAAGTTGACCTTGTAAGTGATTGCTTAATGTTGCTGTTACTAGAGCTCCTCCATCAAGTTCCATTTGGAAACAACAAAAATCTGGTGATGTTATGTGTCTTATACCATTAACGTGCTTTGTGGTTTGAGTAAATGTCCTTACAACAGCATGAACTCTTGCAGCTCGTTGATTCGTCACATAAGATATTAGATCTATAACATGACTACCAACAAGAGCTAAAATTCCTCCTCCCATTGTTTCATCGCATAACCAATCATACCCTAAAATAAGTTATAAAAATTATGTTCTTGCATATAATTAGGAAGTAAATAATAAATAAAATGAAAGACACAAACCATCTCTAATCAAGGTACCCATCTGCACTCTAATATCAATAACAGAGATAGGCCCTCCAAGATATCCATCTTCGATTTCTCGTTTCATTTTTATAAAAGCAGGTAAAAAGCGTAAACTGTGATTTACAATACTTATAAGGGAAGGATAATACTGAGCGGCTTTGACCATTTTTAAAGCTTCATTTTGACTCAATCCAGCTGGTTTATCGCATACAACATGCTTTCCTATTCCTAATGCTTTAACAGCAATCTGTGCATGTAAACTTGGTGAACACATAATGAAAATGAGGTCAACGTCTCGCCTTAAAAGAACGTCATCTATACGACTTGTGTGAAAAGGAATTTGAAGATCAGTAGCTACTTCTGAAGCTTCTGCTATGGTTCGACCCCAAATAGCTTCGATTTTGAAACCTTTCTCTCTTAGGAAAGGTATAAATACTCTTACCACACTTCCAGTTCCAAATACTCCAATGCCAGGTAACATTTTTACGATTAGAATATATTTATGGCTCAGCTACAAGTAACAGTCCTTGATATATCAACAGTAACACATATTCAAAATTAAAAATAAGGTTTACTTATGACATTTTCTAGATCTACATTAACAATAATAATTTATACATTATACTCAAAACTTTGTATTGCTTAAGACTTTGTAGTTCACAAAAAGTTTTAGTAAGTTAAAGAATATCTGTTTTGTTGACGGCATTGTTATGGTTCTTAAAAACATATGATAATAATAAATAAGCATTAGTGTCCTAAATTACAATTATAAGTGCACGTATATCGTAGTCTTGGATGTATAAGTTGTGGTTATATTTTCTTTCGCTTCATTCATTTACATTCACAATGTTACCAATTCTACGAATTGAAAGTATACTTTCGTATGTGCAATGTGCATACGGAAAACATTTGAAAACTCCTTTAAAATACTGATTTAGATTTTATTAAATAATAAATCTTCAATTATATTTTCGTCAAATTCCAGAGAAAATATTGATTAAATAGCGTATTATTTGCATTTTCATTATTTACAAAATTTAAAATACAATACTAATTCACGTCTGCGGTTTTAAAGTTTGGAATTTTGGAGTACTTGTTTGGAGCAGAAAGCAGTGTTAACCTCGTTATCCTTATACTCCGAAGCATGAAATGAACAGAACGACCATTGTTGCATCGGAAGCGAAGCGCTTGTACCGTGTACGCTTTTATACATATTAAGAATTTGTTGGCGAAAATACATTAATCAAAATGCGGTTGACAGCATTTCTACTTTTTGGAAAAAAACCATATGGATTTAAATACAGAGGGTAAGTAATGTAATAATTGAACTATTAATATGCGCTTAATAAAAAATTAACCTACAAATTTGAATTTTAATAAAGTTTATAATAAACATATTTATGTAGATTTTCTCTACTTGTTTATCAGTATAAAAAAATGTTTCAAAATTTACTTATCACTCACAATTAACAATTAGTTAAATCTAAACAATTTTCTTGCAAAAATATTTATCAAAGCTTTAAACAGTTGATTTTCAATTATTTTAAGTTTTACTTGGAGTATTTGTAATTTTATATGCATTATACACATTAACTTATTTATTCCAGGAAAAATCGTGTTGTCAAAGAAATCAAACCGTGGGAATTAAAGGCTTTGAAAGCCGATTATGAAAGAACTGAAAAAAATATGCTGATTTTACGCCATCCCTATTTAACAGTAGAACAATCTCATGGTCACATGTCTCATGTCGATAAGATGCCTAAATTTATTGAAAAATTTCGAAAAGAGAGAGATGAAAAATTTGCAAAACACGTTACTTTGGCAGAAAGATTGATTCATTTGAAAGTCAAAGAAGCATGGGATTAAAATATAAATTTTGTAATTAGAAAATAAATAGCTTTATTGTAAATAATATACTGTATTAAAAACAATTTTAATATAATTATTATCACTTTATTATTTTAATATCTTTTTTTACTTCTGTAATACACTGATTTTTGGCAAATATCTTAAATATCAACAATTATACAATGTTTTTAATTATGTACTATATAAACATGTTTGTTTGATATAAATACATTATTCTAAATAGGATAATTTATAAGAATACAATACTGGTAACAAAAATTTCCCTTTTTTCTAAACATTATCAAAAATCAGTATATAAATAAATTTTATAGTCGTATTTTGTACAAATTATGCAGTAATACAGAATATTTCATTAGCTTCATATTAGAGTATTTTCTTGTCATTACTTGGTGATTTGCTGCAAGTGTGTGATAATTCCTTTGATGCAAAGGCCTTGAAGATCTAAAATTTTAGATTTGTATAGGTTCTTAATTGTGAAAATCTTGGTCCTTCAGCAATGGCATGCACAAGTAAGGTGTCAAATCTTGCATAATTTAAAATAATCAGCATATCCATACTGATTATTTTGTTTTTTTTTTAAGTTTTTAACTTTAATTTTAAATTGCTTAGAAGAAAATTTATTGTAAAAGTCTTACGACTTAGTATTTTGTGGAGTTGTTGACTTTATAGAAACTTCTAGATCCTTAGGTTTGTTACGAATCCACTTAATAGGATCTGTCTCAATTTCCTCTTCAGATAATGTTTTGCCTTCATATAAATAATTTGCAAAGTCAGCAACAATAGGATCTCTACCTACACTGCTCATGGCTATAACTTTACCATCCTTAAGATAATAGGCAAAAAACTTGAAATCTTCTAAAGATCCTATAATTTTTATTTTTGAAGGCTTTCCATAACCTGCGTAGAATTAATTAAATTACTTGTATAATAATAATAATAATATACACAATTAAAAAAGGCAAAATTCTTACCAGCATATCTGTAACTTTTTCCAAATAATGTAGTCCAGAAAAATGGCACTGCTTTTAAAGGAGTCTCTTTTTTGCAAATATTCATAGCTGCTATTTTACCATGATAATGAGCTAAGGGAAAATGACCAATGGCTGCTGAAGTTCCAGCAGAGTAAACAGGAGCATAAGCAATATCTCCTCCAGCATAAACATTAGGTAGATTGGTTTTTAAATACTATAGTAAATGGAAAAATAAAATTTTAAAATTTCTATGGTACTTTTGATCTGCTAGAGAAAAAAAATTCTCATAGAAATAAGATTTATTTACCTCATCTACTTCTATAGTACCATCATCTAAAAGTTTTACTCCTGAGCCTTTCATCCAATCTGTGTACATAGTCGAGCCAAGACCTAATATAACTATGTCAGCTGGTATCACAGTTCCATCTTGTAATTCTATTTTACCTACAATATTCTCATTATCTTCTCTTGGTATCATTTTGCTAATGACATTTTTACAGATGAATTTGATCCCTGCAATCAATCATCAGTTTTTATTTAATTTTAATAATATTTTCAAACTTAATTAAGTATGATAATGAAAAGGATTTTCATGTTACCTTTTTCTTCAAATTCTTTTTTTACTCGTCCTCCTATTTCTTCTCCAAAAACTGACCTAAAGGGAACAGTATCTCTTCCAATAACAGTTACAGAAGCACATTTATCAACGCAATATGCTGCAGCTTCCAGACCAACAAATCCAAACCCAAATGTAACAACATGTTTATCAGCGGCAAGTAGTTTGTTCACTCCTTCAGAATGTGTGTGATCCCTCATAACAAAAACATTTTGTTTGTCTACTCCAGGAATATTTGGTTTCCTTGGTTTACATCCTGTAGCTATAAATAGGTAATCATAATGTAATTCTTCACCATTTTTAAGTTTACAGATTTGTGCATCTGTATTTAAACTGGTAGCTTCGTTTCCTAATTTAACTTCAATATTATTATTATCATAAAATGCTTGTGGCCTTAATAAAGCTTTTTCTACTTCAAAGTCAATAGTCTTTGAAACTTTAACTCTGTCATATGGTAAGACATTTTCCCTGCAAACCATTACAATTCGTCCTTCAAAGCCTTCCTGCCTAAGAGTCTCAACACATGTAGCACCAGCTGGTCCTCCACCAATTATTACAACAGTATTTGGATGACCTGCTTTTAATTTGCACATTTCTTTTGTTCTTCTATTTGCAGCAAGCTCAGAGCGTTTTGCTTTAACTCTAATTTCCCCATTGCTCACTGATACCTTTAAAAGTAGAAATATTATTTTAAGAAAATAATTTGCAAGTTGTAGCTTTTCAACTGCTTGATTTGACTGCTGTTTAATTCATAGATAACTTATAAATATGAAAAAGTTTATACATTATTTGTATTACAATAATGTACAAACTTATAATAGTAAATTAATGAATTTAGATTTTTTCTAAAAAACGTATTAAAGTTCAATTGTAAATGAATATAATTATCATTAATACTTTGTAGCATGGCAGAGAGTCTAGTCCAGGATAGTCCTCGATATCTCCAGTCTTAATGTTGAAGCAAGCTCCATGCCAAGGACATCTAATTCTTCCCTCTCCTAGAGCTCCAGTATGCAAAAGAGCTCCATAATGTGTACACTTTGTTCCAATGGCATGAAGTTCTCCTTGTTGTTTAATTAATAATATCTTTCCTCCATCGTTGCCAAGAGGCAGTGTTTTCATCTCGTTCTCTTGAATATCCGTTTCCTTACAGACTACATCTTCAATATAATCTTGTTCCATTTTGCCTTAAATCACAATAAAAGGAAATTATGAATTTTTATCCTACAAAATTTACTCAGAGATAACATACTAGAACATATGCATCTTTGAACATTGCGTCCACATTTTTTAATGACCTGACGTGGCGAACAGGAGGAAATTTTTTTATTTTGCTCATTGGACATTTTAAAGAATATCAAAGTAAACGCCTTTCCAATCTCTATTAATAGATGGATAAAGTGAAAGGTAAGTAAAGAGAGAAAAAGAATTCATAAGGTTATGATTTCAAAATCTCCATTCTCGAAATGAGAAAAATAATTAACGTTTCGAAACAGAAAAAAAAGGCTGCGACAATACAATCAAGTCGCAAGGTCCGCGATAATTTCACAACACAAAGCAATCGGTTTCACGGGCTACAGGTTTACAAAACTATAACCTGACTTATACATACTGTTGTAACGCAATTGCTGTAAAAGAGTAAATAAAAACAAAAGAGCAGCCGAAAACTCGGGCCTTTAAACGGCGTGCATTCGAAATCAAATCAGCTGTTTGAAAATCCGCGCGGAAAGCTCCTCGTTGCGACATCCAGGTGAACGTGCGACTCTCCCGCAGGTGCTTTCAGTTGCATAAAATACGGCACACGTCACCCGTCAACGACCAGACTTTGCAATATATAGGTGCTTAATCAATATCGTGCATAAGCCCATTATTATAAGCGAGGAGTCACTAACCCTGACTCGGCGAGTCTTGATCCGATTTGCAGGAAAAAGTACTGGCGCTCGAATGCGAAGGCTTGACCTTCTCGCTCCTCTTGGGCGAGAAGCTCTTGCAGTTGCTGTTGCCCATGCTGACTCTGACTGTCTCCTCCTTCGGCTGTCAGCTCCTGCGGCCGCGTCACTGCCTGCACCTGCGACAACAAATGTACGGAACGGAACGCACGTGAGACTAACGTATACGACACCTATACATGTGCAATCGGCACTTTGCGCGAGTATACCCTTATCGCTTTATAGATCCAGACAGCCTTGATAAGGCGCGCAGTGACCCGCTGCGATTCACGTAGATCGATAAAAGGGGCGGTAGGCCGAGTACGTTACGAAGATCTATAATTCCTTTGTTAGAAGGTATACTCTATGGTAAAGTGGTCGATCGCGCGAGGAGAATGTCCTATTTCTTTTTTTTTTTTTATGACTGTAAGTCACAATGCCGGCTGACTCACTAGTCGCAACGCGTCTCGCGCGGACGAATCTCAGCGCGGCTATATCGGCGTTCAAGGACGAGCGCACGCCTTTTTTTTTCAACACTTTACCGGCTGACCGTATGTTCTCTTTTTCCTCGCTGAAGAGGAAACCCCTGATTTTTTTCGGATCTTATCTCGACGGTAAATTAGTTCAATCGTCGCAGAAGTGTTAAAAGCTTAAACAGAAATTAGTTCGAGCTTGAAAATATCATTAAATTGCGGCATAATTATATTTAATACTAATTTTATTAAATTGTACAGATCTAAGTATAACAAAATTAACTTTTATGTCAGTCACTCAATACCTATTTATATGCATTAATCATTTTAAAAATATTTGTATTATCGAAGGTAAAAAGAAATCTTATTTTTAATCAATCTTCTTCCCGGAACGCACTCGGGTATCGCGGCAAATTAGTTAATTGATTACTCCGGTTAATGATTTCCGGTTATGTTAATCGATGTAGTTGCTAAAAAAAGCTCTTACAACTTGTCTAACACCTGCATACCGTCAATGCCCGTGCGGTTGATATCGCTATTAAAAAAGCGGTAGCGTGCAATAAGTGAGCAACTATAAATCTTTAAATAAATAGGCGATCATTATTTAAATATTTTTCTCAAAGGCAATAAAACGTTAGACAACTTCACTTTGTATGCGATAGAAAATACTTGAGCAACTATCGCGCACTTTCGAACTGCAGCGGCGCATTAAATAAATTATTACGGGGCTAACTTTACGAGTGGAATTTTTTATTTACAATGATCGCGCAAAGGATTATTTTAAAATTGATCGAAAGAACGTAAATAAGAACTAGCTATTAATGTCATTTAACAGCTGTATAGGCGGCGCATTCCATTGAAAAGTAGAAAAAGCTACAATATGGATAAAAAGTGAAATAGCGATTTTCTATCGAGATCTATAAGTGCGCCTAAACGAATTGCGTGTCACGCATGACGAATAAGTTTAAGAGGTAACCTGTTATGTGTCCTGGACTTACACGCACTCGAGGCACTGGCGGTGGCGGCGTAACAACGATTGGCGAACGACTGCGGGTATATCCGTCCACGTCTCGCGGTTGCACCTCGAAAAAGTGAAAGGAAATGAATGCGCGTACATAGTGGGGAAAAAAAGACCGTCGTTTTATCTCTTTATATACGTGCACATCGTTGCGACTTTATTTTACCGCTAGATCGTACTTAAAATCATGCAGGAAGTCAAAATTATCGAATCAGTTGCGCGAAGATTGATGTGTTAGTTGCTTGATAATGATAAGACGCTTTTTTATTACTTTGATAACCCATATTTATTTGCTCATAAGATTGTATTGTGATACAAGAGCTTTCCGCGCACGGTGGTGCGACAAAAAAGACGTTGCATTACAATATTACATATCAGGGTTAAAGGCATACAATTGATTAAAACAAATCTCTGGAATGAATCCGTACAATAATCCTCTCGGGGCGATCCGAGGACCACGCCGAAGATATTCGTAAGCGCTACTGCAACATCAGTTTTCACCGAGCAGCAATTTTCGGTCTCTTAGTTTGTGAGACGTCATGGGGCTGCTGGTTTCCGCCGAGTTGCTGCAGCGTCGGCTACGTATGGTCCTTGAACTCTCTTCATTTAAACAAATAAAGTTTAAAAAAAAATCATTATTAAAAAATCCATCGCAGTGTCAAAAGAAACCAAAAAATTTATACAAATATTTGATTATCCTTTTAATAATGCTCGTTGCTTGGTAGTAAAAGTTGTATAGATTGTTTTGGTGTTCTTTCTTTTATAACACAATTTAAAAAAACACCGAGGTGTTGAACGCTCATGTGGAAGGTGACATTAAAAATAAAATGCAGTTTCGACGATTATATAGATTTTTGTTTGTCCTGCAGGACTCGAAAGACGACGGACATTTTCCGGATTTCGCTAGTGCACAAAATTACGCGAACACAAAGTCGGAGTAGGCTCTAAAATTATACATTAAACTATTTTTAACAGTTAGCTTACTAAGTTTTAACTTCGTAATTATTAGTGTTTAACATTAAAAAAATAAATTCATAAAGGTTAACTAACATACATTACACATAAAATTGAAAAAAAGAAAAATATTGAATAGCATTATATAAAAAAACATAAATCTCTCCCTCTCGGTAGGTTAAAAAGTATAAAATATAAAAAGAGAGAGATAGACAAATAAAAAAAAAGAAAAGAAGAAAAAGAATAAAGATGAACGAATAAAACAGAATCGTTGCCGCCAGAATTGGGTACTCTCGTTGAGCGCTTCTCCTACTCGCAATGCATACTTTCCGTCGGCAATTTCACGAGTTTTCCAGCTGCCACTACGATCTAATCGAAAGAAAAATTATCCAATTTCAATTTTGAAACATAAAATTTTATCTAAAAGACGAGCTTGAAAAAAAGAAAGTTCGCGCCAAAAGTATTATTGTATACCTGGAGCCCTCGCTAGCATGCAAAGTGTTGTATCTACCGGATTGAACACACTACTTGGTGACCGATAAAACATTAAATCAGGTTTTCGCGCGCGGTTTTTTTCAGCGAGAATACCCAATGCTCTACTTCATTAGACCCTTGGCTTTGAAGAGGTCGCGCATGAGACCCTTGAGGTAGCCGATCTCGCGCTGCAGATCTTTCAGTTGCACCTGCAGCTTCTCGTTCTTGGTGGCCAACTCCTGCTCCTCGCCCAGGATCTCCTTGATTTCCTGCTTTTTCTTCTGGCGGTAGCGCGTCGCGGCGTTTTTGTTCTGCTCCTTCTTGCGTACGCGCTTGTCCTCGACGCTGGGCCTAGAGTAGGGTTTGGTCCGGCGGCCGCTGCGCGCCTGGCTGACGCGCCGCTGCCCGGGCGAGTTGCTGCTAGCTACCTCGTAATTCCAGTCCGGATCGTCGGCTGAGTCCTCCGAGGACGTGCAGCTGGCGTTGGAGCTGGTGCAGGGCGACGGCGGCGAGGGCGACGAGACGGAGGAGGAAGCGTTGGAGGAAGTGGTGGCGACCGCGTCCTCGGCACAGTTGCGCACGTACTCATCGACTTTGGCGAGCTCGTGGGCTACGTCGCTGCCGTGCACCAGTGGCACCAGCGACAGATTTTCAGCGTTCCACTGCTCCGCTATTTGCTGCTCGAGTATTGCCTCGGTCAAAGGTAAGGTGGTTACGGTGTAGTTTTGTGCCGGCTGCTCTTGTTGGCTGTGTTGCTGTTGCTGCTGTTGATGTTGATTGTGGTGGCCGTTGGTTGCTGCGATTATTGCTGGTTCCTGAAAAAAAATTTATGAATAAATTATCTTTCATTTTAGTAAAGCTATTTACAAATAATCTACATTTTTTTAATGTTTTCACGTTGAAAATAAAAGTTACGACAAATTAAAAAAACTGTTTTAATAAAAAGTAGACAAAAACGACTATTCGAAAAAAAAAATTTATTTAAAAAATTCGAATTTGTTAATTATTTATAGTAAAAGACAACCAGTAACGTTTTATTTAACAGTCCCTGATATTCTTAATTACATCATACGCTACTTAACCAATACAATAACGAAATTTTCATGAATAATTTTTACAAATAAAATAATTTACATAATGAACATCAAAATATAACTTTTTAAATAGAATTTTATGGCTGCACTTTAACAAATAACTTATTTCTTCTAATATGTACAATATTAGTTAATTACTTAATTTACAAATTATAGACGTTACCTAGTAATCATATGCTCAACCTTGTATTTTTCTTATTAAATCTTAGTTATTCAATGTTAAAAAAAAAACAAATCCAGTTTTAGAATCCTTGTATATAAAAGAAAAAAAAAATGAATTTGAAGGTGAAGCACACCAACATAAATATTTGAATTTTAAGTACTAGCTTTTAATAATTAAGTATTAAAATAATCAATTTATATTGCAATACAGAATGAGATCAATTATATTCCAATTTAAAAACACTTAATATTCATGAAAAAATATGTTGTACACGTAAATGTAATAAAAAAAGCAATTGACATTTATAATTTTTATTGCACACTGAAATAAACATTTTACCCACGATCAATTCTTCCTTGAAAAGTTCCGATTTAATTATTTCGCAATCAGACTAAAAAGTTTAACATCAACAACAAATCAACTATAAAACAGCACATAACTCTGCCAAGCTACTTCCAACATTAAAGATAGAAATAAGAAGGCATAAGATTGTTAAATCCAACAACTTCGCGCGTCAAGTAAGCAGAGAAAATTGTTTAGTAAACATTACATGGTAAATAATCTCGGGATCAAGTTAAATGATCTATTTGATAAAAATTTAAACCAGAAGTGTTCCGCAACTAGTTCAGAAAAAGCTCTATAACTAATATTTACAGAAAATTTTGATATTTTTTTCAGTTTTTTTATATAATTTCCACTTTGGTTGATCGTTCAAAATTACAATGATTTCCAATGTCTATATCTTTCTCGCCATTTCTACGGCAAGCTTCATAGTAAATTTTACGAGAAATTTCTGTCAATCTCTCACACTAGTCAGACGATCTTAAGCTCACCATCTACAAAGAAAAATTTTTCGAAACACAAAAGAACGTGGATTATTTTAACGAAACAATGATCTCTGCATACGCAAGGTTAAGAAAAAAAAAGTCCGAGAGCAAACCTCATGGTTCCGCTGGTGCTGCTGCTCGTAGATGAAGGTAGCGGCCTGCGCGTGATGGAAGGGCTGCAGGGACACGAGCAGGTGGGCGTTGGCGCCGTTGGCGGCTGCCGCGGCGGCGGCGAGGAGGCGCTGCTTGGCGAGGGGCGGCGGCGACTGGGGCGGCGTCAGCGTCGGTATCACGCCGGCCCCGGTGATCTGGTGGCAAGCCTCGACGTCGCCCAGCACCGTCTCAAATTCGCGCAGCAGGCTCTGGGTCGAGTCGACCTGTTGGTGGTGGTGGTGTTGAAGCTGCTGCGGCTGCTGCAGCGGCTGGTGGTGGTGATGGCCGGCCGCCACGGCGATGACGTGCGGCTGCGGCAACGGCCCCAAGGCATGCTTCACCGGCTGCTCCGCGTAGACACCGCGGCTCTGGTTGCAATCCGGCACCGGCAACTCCTCGAAGATCGGCAGGTCGATCTTCTCCTCGAGCCAGTCGGCAAACGATTCTGCAAGGAAATCGCGGGACATTAGAGACTAAGCTTCGGAGGTGGATTGCTTGTTCTTGCAATTTTTTTTTTACTCTTTATCTCGCTGGTTGCGCTTGCCGTGCGATACAGACTTGACGTGCTGCTGCGAGCCTTATTTGCTTCGCTAATTTTTTTTTTTCGCGGTAAGTGAAATTTTGCAGTGATACGTTTATCAGCGGGCCATGATTTGTGTTCCAGTGTTGAGACTTGAATTCATTCGCATATTTTTATTCCGCATGTTTTTTTCGCGCAAATACATATGTCTCGAAACTTTCAAGTGAAACAAATGCTTGGAATCTTTGAATGAAATAAAAGATTTTTGCATTTAAGTTTGAAATTTATGCAGAAAAGAATTAATAAAATGAAGGTCGTAAACCTACATAGAGGGTGAAGGAATGATAATCTTTTCCAACACAATAATTTATTAACATAAATCTCGGCTCGTTATATTCATGATTATTCATAATTATTTGCTAATCGTTATGATTCTCGACAAACGAACGAGGAAAATTAAAAGTTACAATTCTTTTCGATAAGTCACGTATAAAATAAAAATCACACTTTTTCTCATTTCATAAAAAGTTTAAACTTTTCGCTCGACGTCATACGTAGATAAAAAAAAAGAAGAGAAACAGGTATCTTTGAGCCTAATATTTCGGAATTAATTATTTACGCGAATGGGCGCGTTTAACGTGATATTGCGATAATAATTTATTGACAAGGCGTTGCTCGCGCATAAAATTCAGGTGCAAAGAACAGATACCGAGACTGAAACTTTCAAGGCGAGCCGAGCGAGTGATAAACCGGATTAGAAGTATTTATTCTAAAAGAAACTCACGGCTGCACGCTTAAATAATGCGACGGTTCAACGTCACCAGGAAATACAATAAATTTTTCGAAATTTAATAGAAAAGGCGTTGAATAATCTCTTCGTCGCGACGATTGAACAGATAGAAAGCTCGAGCATTTTTGCGGTGTAATCGACAGGCGAGATTTTCTGTTACGCGTATTTTCAATAACCGGAGATCTTTTGGAGCCTGGAATAGTGCGTCCGAGGTTTCCACTTGAACGAGCTTCATCTGAACGTAACAGTTAAAAAACGAGTGGTGAACTTTTCCTACCTCTCAAGGCGAGTAACGTGTCGATTTTCTTATCGATTTTAACATAAAATTTTACGCGTTGATTAATATCCAGGCCACTTGGGTGCGTTTCAAGTACTTATTCTTAATCGAAAACTGAAGTATTTTCGCCGATAAATAAATGAGAAAATTTAATCATTGGCGTGATTTTTCGCCCATGCGCGCATTCGTTTCGAAATTTGCATAATTCAGCGTGATACCCAATTTTCCACAATTTTTTAATACTCTTGAATTAATCATTCTCATTATTAGCGTAATCGCCGAATGCGACGCGATATATTTCACTTGCTTCAGAATCAAATCTATTCAATGTATTAAATAACGTTATGCGGTTCGCTTGATAATAAAACCGTAGTCCGGCCTCCAACTGGCGCCGCAATTCCGGTCCATTCGCAAGGATTCAGCTGTTGAACAAACTACCGCGCCTCGTTATATCGCCGGGCGAACGGGCATGCCCCGTTCACGTGTGCTGGCCCTTTGTTGCTTGTCTCCGAAAGCTCCGCGAGATCGGCGTGAAAGTCGATCTGTGCTGCAGGTCGCTCAAGGGAACGCGATTGCGCAAAGCTTGTTATTCAGATTCTCGCGCCTCCACGCGTACAGCCGATCAAATAAAAGGCAGACTCGGAATTTTGCGCAATACGACGGAGAAAGAAACTTGCGGTGGCGCCAGTATAGACGCCAATTTATACGGCGTTTGTTCACCGCTCACAGATGATTTCGAATTTTAGGAGTAAAGATTTTCTAGCGCCTGGGAAGTACGATGGAAATTGCAAATAAGTACATATTGGACAGCGACGTTTGTGGGTTTAGTTACGTAATAGAGGTTTCCGAATTTACCTATTTCCGGTGTTTATATCTCCCATGGGATCGCTTTATTTAGACCGTTTCATTATGTGTAAATTTGGATGTGCAAAATAAGAGTTTATTGCTGAGAAACGACGAAATTTCGATGACCTAGTCGAAACAAAGCATACGTAACTTCGATTTTGCACAAAGTTGACTTTGAATATGCAAAGCACGATTCTGAAGAGAATACAATACAACGTTTCGAGACGCACATCGTAGCAAATTCCATTTGTCGCGGAATTTTTGTTCGCGTCACAGTCGTGCATGCCTAGTCCGAAATGTTCGATTTCTTCCGTCATCGCGCGCTTCATTGACTCCAATAAAACTACAGACGAAGAATGACACAGTCAATGGAATCAGTGGTTGCGTTCGGATCATCGTCAACCATGGAAGGAAATAAAAATGCTATTGCTACATTTTGTTTTTAAATCTAAATCATATGTGAATTAATTATTAAGCATACGGTAATAGAACGCCTACTGCAAAGTCAATATAAATTAGGTATTAATATGAATTTACACATACACCGGACGGAAAGATATTCGTCCCGCGCGTGACCGAGAATCGCAACTACACCTGAAAAATCGTGCCTATAAAAATATCGATTTTTTTCATTTTTTACGTTCTAATTTTAATAGCTACTAAAGTCGTGTACAATACTTTTTTCTTGGCGAAATTTTTTTGTATTTTAAAACGGCAGATTGTATATTATGGAATTTCAAATTCGATGTGATCTTTAAACAAATCTTTATGAAGAAAAATAACTTGAAAATTTGTTAACTTAAAGGATTCTTTTGGTAATCAACTTAGGTCGAATTGCTAGAGATTATACTCTTGAAAAATATAATTTTTACATAAGCTCTTGTGAGTCAATCATAACTTAAGCATTTAAAATTCTTATTTCATAGGTTTAAAAAACGAACAAGAAAACGAAACACTGGAAGCTCTTTAAAATGCATTTACTCGTTTCATTCAAAATAAAGTGCGCCGATAGAAGTTTTTTTTCTCTTATTTTTCTCTTCTCACGATGTGCCGCCTTTTCTCTACTATAAATTTTGTTATCTTTGATTATAAAAATAAGATTCTAATTTTTAAATTGCGTTAATTGATCAGATTGTGAATTGAACGTTATTTTTTCGCACTTTTCCACACGTACCGACGAGACTGCATTTAGCCGACAAACGATCGACTAAGACGTCGTATCATAATAGTGGAATTTGCATACGCCATTAAAAAAAACTGCCTTAAGTCATTAGCAGTCATTGCAAAACGATATCTTAAAATATTAATCTTTAGACAGTGTATGTACACCTCTACTTGTCAAAACTTGATTTTGTATGATTTTCTTTCTGGAAAAAGATGAAATTTTACCAAATGGTTTAGAAAATTAGAATTTTCGTACAGTATTTTGTAATGTTTATAACTCAGGTACAAATTTTAATTATATCATTTATTTTGTGAGATATTTGCGATAAAGATATCAAATTAATAAGTGTATTTTATAGGAATGAATTATGCAAAATCAATAAACATAGAAAAATACAAAATGCAAATTTAATTCAATAAAATAAACACATATGAATAATTCAAATGACCTACTTTTATATTTCTTTGCTCTTAATACTCAATATTATCATGGAAACTTAACGAGTTCGACATATGTCTAAAATTATACAGACAAACAAAATTTATTGTACAGAAACAGAATACGTTAAAAAAACCGCAGTCTAGTTCATCCCGAATGAACTTAATTGCTTCAATGACGCACAAATAAAAATTCTTTAGGTGTTTACATTATTAAGGCATTTTTTAACGCTATTTTTAGATTTTTTTGTTCGATAATAGCGCTGTGTCTTTATTTATCCATGCATTAACTGTAACTGCGCTCGTTTTTCTTATCAAAATAACGTTTACTTAGAAAATGAACATTGATAAATAACTTTTATTCAATTGCAACCGATATCTACTGACGTCATTTTTTAGTTCATAGTTGACACAATTTAACACGACTTTTAATTCCGCTGTTGCTCTACAGTACATTGATAATAATATTTGAAAAATAATAAAATAACATCGCGGTGGCGCATAATCCAGTGCCGACAAACTAGATAGATAAAAGCGCGAATAAAACATTTTCAACAGTTTGTGCATTAACAATACCGCAGCGGTTAAGTGTCATTTGTATAGGTCTTTTAATTACGTCAAGAAGGTCTAACTGCATCTGCGTTGATTTATTATGTTGCTTGATATTCAGTCCGCGAAACGTATTATTTCTGTGCCGTGTTTTAATCCACAAATCTTTTAGAACCGGCGATTTTGAGCAATATAAATAACCAAGCCAGAACTGATATTTCAACTATAAACTCGTTCGGCAAGCATAAAAATTTGTCGAACGTAAAGTGGGTATCTGAAGTATTTAAAAATATTTAATAACCAATAATAAAGAAAGGCATTGAAGCAATGAAAAAGATTTTTTCTACAAGCGCGTGGGTAATAATTCTTCAGTACATGCTTATTTGCTGAGTAAAGCGAGGTAAAACGTTGACCGGCAAAACGACTCTCGCCGGCCGAGAAGCCTTCCCTAGGCGCGGAGATCATTTACGAAGGAGAACAATGACGATGATCTGCGCGCGTATCGCGCGCCGCCTGAGTCATCGCGGCTCTTTTCGAATCTTTGCAAGAGCGAAGCGCGCATAAACAACATCCTTGGGACGCTCCGCTCTCGAGCCTAATACCCCCCCGAATATCGATCTCTCGTTTCGGCCGCGAGCCAGCCAGTCTCCAAGTCTAACGGAGCCTGGCTCGAAGCGATGCTGGAAAAACACCGCGTTTACGACATTTCTTTCTTTTTTTTTTCTCTGTATGTATGTGTGTGTCTCTCTTTCTCTCTTTCTCTCTCATGGAAAACTGGTATTCGAGATTACGAAGGATTAATGCGTGATCTTCTGTGAACGCGGGGAAATCGTGCTTAGTGCTTCAATCTTGGAGAAAAAAAAGCTTCGTAATAACCTGCTATACCGCGTGTATAAGAGACACTGCTATAATGGGATTCTTTCGATTGAAACATTTGTCGAGGAGCGGCGAGAACACGAGAACGCGATAAAAAGGAGAAAAGAAATGTTAAATTGTGAAGTGTAACGCTAAAATCGCGGCAGAAACTCGAGCGAGATAAGTTCGTAGTGTCCGGCGCGAGGCGAGCGATAAGCGAATGCGAGCACGCGTTACGTGGAAAATCGAGGGAGGCCGCCGTGATCGATGCCTTTGGACTGTATATCTGCAGTGATCTAATTAATCTTGCGGGTGCAAAAGTTTAAACGCGCGGAGAGAGCGAGATAGAAGGAAAAGTCGCGAGGCAAAGAGAAGGCGTACGTGGCAAAGTTTATTGAACCTGGAACCGGCGCCGGCTGCGCGAATCGAGCTTTTCGCAGATAAGCGCGTGTATGTAGAAGCTTAAAGCATTCCGGACGCGCGCACCGATTGACAGTTTTCGGGTATTTCTTTTCTTTTGTTCGTTCCGAAATTCTTTTTATGTACGCGCTGACCGATCGATCGGGATTCTCCTTCAACTCTTTGCGCCTTTGTGTGGAGGAAATTACCATATTTTTAATATTCACGGTATTTTGAGCGATAATAATCTGTGTAAACAATCATGAACCATTTATACAGCGTTATCGGTACTTAGTTGATTAACGTACTTCAAAAGAAAACTGTCTTTTTCGTTCGATCAATGTGAAAACCATGCGATATTGACTGTCAGTCGAAGAAAATAATTTGCAGTCTTTCAGCGAACCTTTGTTTTGCCAGTGTTCACGCGCGCATTCGGCCTTCTCATCCGAAAGATAACAGGCCCGAAAAAATTAATTTAAAAAATTCTGCTCAGTAGGAGCAATACGGAAGTCACGTTCTGTTTCAACAGGACAAAATATACTGACATAGCATACAAACAAACTAAGAAAATAAAGGAAATTTTTAATTTTTTTCGGTTCAGTTTTACTTTGCGCTCGCTCTCGCGGCAGCACGCAATTATTGTGCGCAGATACCGCGCTAATATCAGCGCCCCGCTTCTCGCGCGCGGCGTCGAAGAGCCGGGAGCTCGAGAGTGGGATTAATATTATTAGAAACACATAGAGAGGCCGTGACCCACTTTTCGCCGGCGGTTCGTCGTCGCCTGCACGCCGCGATTTTTCGGTAAATCACGCGGCGCCCGCCCCTCCTCCGTTCAACCGGACGAAAATTTTCCGTCGCGACTTTGTCGGCCGGCCCAGAAACGCAGCCCAGCCTCGGGCAAAACCGTTGCCCGAGGATGAACCCACACCCCGCATCGAGGATAATCTTTGCTCGATGATTTTTCAACTGCATTTGCACAATGCGATAAAGACGACGCTGTTGACGAGACTCGAACGAGTTTAATCTTGCGCTCGCGTTAATAAGATGTGCGAGTGAAAAGGCCGCGAGCAACGAAAAAACGTTGATTTCATTTTGGAGCCACATGGAGATTTAACTTTCTTTTTAACGCGTAATATTTTCATTTGAATTCGTTTTGTTCATATGAAATATTTTGTGTTGGCTGGGTAGACTGTTTTCGAGTTTAAATAACTTCTTAATTGTACGTCTGATTAAAATTCATTTAACTTATCGGAATAATTAAAAACTTGTAAAACGACCGAACGCGTTAAAAGCATTAGGAGCCGAGAGTTGTCTGGCGCATACAATTTTTGTCTCCTATCATATTAAACTACTATCCTTATGTCGCTCAACCGTATGGCAAGACCTCCTTTTTCTTTTCGATACGCTTGTTTACTGAAAAAAAAATTATACTGATTTACAGCTTGCAGATACCTTCGAGGCTTCGTCTGAATGATAAATTTTTTTACGTAAAACCTTGATAACGCGCATTAACGAGTCAACAAAAATTGATTTTATGACTTCTGTTCCTTACACTGGCTTTTTTTTATCGTTTGGTATAATTAATTTCATTTTCCTTATTGCATTATATTGAATTAAATTGAAAAGTATGGAATTTAAAATACGACAAATGGAATAATTAACAGCTGGTCAAATAAGACAAGCGACGAGAAATCGTTACGTATATAAAGCATGAACATTACTGCTTACGAAAGCTCATTTCTTACACTCAGCTATTCAGATATAACATGATCTATTTGAAATTTCCGCGTCAACATAATATATTTCATTATTTCTGTATAAAAAAAAATCTTTCCCAACGCTTTCTATATTCATAAAAGGATATGAATGTGTACTGTCGATTTTGAAACCGCAAATTAAAAAATCAATGCAGCTATTAATAAATCTATACTTCCACCAAAACATTTTTCTTGTGCGCCTTAAAATTGATTGAATAATATGAAAACTGAATAAATACCTTAAAATAATTACTCAATAAATTTATAATATATTTACAGCCACCGCGCGATGCATGTATTTATCAATATACCCGGCTGCACTCGGTTCCAAAACGAGTTCCTTTGAAGACTTTCGAACGTCCACAAAGTGTTAATCCTGCCTCCGGCTAGCCGTTCCGGCAACGGACAAACAATAATACATAACGAACCCGGCCGCAAAAAGACTATCAAAACCCCATTAGAAAGTGCCGGAGCGCTCTTAATTGACCCCGAATGACGGCCGCGCGGTGCACATAATAATACTGGCTCCGCCTGCGCCGGGAGTGCAGTTTTCGGCACCTGCGATGCTAAACCGTGCCACTCGTCTCCCGATTCGGGCCGCGCGAGCGGAGGTGAATGTCGGGCGGAGTAGTATGGTCCGGCGGCAAATCCGCGGCTCGCGCTCGATTTCGGGAAAGTGGCGGACGACGGTCACCGCAAACGAGGACAGCAACGGTCAATCTCTTTGCCTCCCACGGTGCAAGAGCGTCTCGTATAATAGCGTAACGAGACTCGCTCGACGACTCTTTTCATATGTTACGAGACTGTTTCTTCGTCGCCGCCTTGGCGACGTGCAACTTGGACCCGAGAAATCGTTTCATTTTATTTTTTCTTCGGGCTTCCAACGATTGACGGAGCTTTATTGAGGCACAGAGCTGGCAAAAGCTTATCCCCTCGAAGATTTCTTTAATCGACTTTACGCAAAACTTTAACGCGCTGAATTGATATCTTTGCCCCTAAAAAGCGTCACTTTTAACGCGTGTGAAATTCGATTTCCAATATGCAAGATCGATCAATCATTTTAATTGACAATTTAAAATGTACGATTGTGCAATAACGTTTCAAATGAGTCTATATACTTCACAACAAATAAATACGTAAATGTTGTAAACATTTTCTAGAAGTGAACTAGTTTTACAGTCTAAATTTTAAAAATGTCATTATCTATTATACAGAATCATCTTTTTAAAGAAAAAACTAAAGTTTTCGTATCAATGCAGAGTTTATAATAGAAAGTTGTCAAATGCACAAACACACATGCAGACAATCAAGAATATATTCCAGAAACTTGTTTTACCAGAATTAAAAAAACCTCAATGGCGCAATTAATTTTTTTAGGATCTTGCATATATACCCACGTACGTTATCAGATCAAAAATGCTTTCGAAAAGAAAATTAAAAACGAGTTTTGTATTTGTTCATTGATTATTCATAGGGAATACAAAAATAGACTTGTTAGATGTAAAGTGCCGGTCAGTCGATTTTGACCTCCTGACGAAATAACATTTAGCAAATGAAGTTTTGCCGCTTCTCAGTTACTTGGAATAAAACAATCAGCAGGCTAGCATCAGCTTGGGTGCAACATCCTTTGCTGTGTATGTGTTTTTGTCAGGAGGTAAATAGTGCAGGATGATCAGTAACATCATTAATTAATAATAATTAATTGATTTCAATGGAGATGTTAAGTTTGATTGACAAAAACGGCTATTGATTTCGATGTTATTTGAAAAATAAGATTAATAAAGATAAAACTGATGTAGACAAAAGATGTGTAATTTGTTACACCTTCGTTTCATAAAACATTTGTGCTGGTGGTAATTCCAAATAAATAATTGATTTTAAAATATGTATAAAAAATCATTAAATTATTTATGACACACAGACAGAATCTGAAAATGGATGAATATAATTATTTTTTTAAGATTGTCGCGAGTTCACTGATCTGACGAAGAAAGAGATTACTGTAAAAACATTTAAAACACTAATTATACTTGATTTTTAATCAGGTAGAATGAATTATTATTGACTGTTTAAATATTCTTTTAAAAAGTATGTATCTTATCCAGCGTAGCCAATAAAAATTTTATTTTACAGTAAATTAATTTTATCTTTTAATAGGATTTTCTATAATGAACAATTAAGAATTTTCCAGACAAAGAGGCATGTGATTTCTGCGCGATGAAGATATCGAAGATTCCTCAAAAAAGTAAAATCATCAGAGATAAATAAATTAATTAGTTTTTATCGCTTCGCTCGAAGAACTCCAGCAGATGTATAACAGCTTAACACATTTTTTCGAAAAGCTTATCAATATCACTGATTATGCATCGAGCGATAATACAATTTTTTAATAAACAGCGTGTACCTCTTCGCAAGTTCTAGGTATAGCTCATTTTGCTATTAACAGTTACAGGATCCTCTGTTTTAATGAGATCAAGAAAAATTTGCAGTGAGAAAAATACTACAAGTTTGTAATACGAGATGAAACGATGAAAAGAGAGCGACACAGAAAAAAAAGATAGGTATGATGATATTTATAGAGTGCGCAGTTTCAAGTGATCGCATTTCCATTACCTCTTTCCTATATTTTTATGTACGCGATTTACCTTATCCGTAGGGCAGCACTAGAATTATCTAGCGACAAACACACGTGGAAATTTTTTTATCTCCGGTTAATAAAGTATTAAATTATAAATATTTAATGTGAAAATGTCGTTGACACGTGTTTGAAAAGATTATCAGAATTGTGTAGGAAGATAATTCGAAGTTACATTTAATTAATTTCGCAAAAATGAAAAATTGTTGTTTTAAGTGTTTGTGTTACAGAGGTGTACAGTTTTTCGAATCTGCATTTTTTTCGTTCGATTTTTTCATTCGACTTGTCAGGTATTAAATAAATAAATAGCAAAAATAACAGCACTTCTTTTACAAGTTTTTTTTTGTATTGATTTCATATTACACGTGCCCGACATTTAATAATTTTTGATATCATGTTTCTTAAACTGCTTGAAACTTTCACTATTAAACTTTTCTATTTATATTTGATATTTTACAACTCTAAGCCCAGAAAACGATAATAATAAAACGAAAAAAACTCGGACTTTAGGAGACTTAGGAAAATCCTCGATCGAGCCTCGCTTGCCACCAAATAATTAGCAATTGAAAACAACTTGCATGAGCGAGTGCAAATTACTTGCTCACCATCGACTCGCAATTATCCTATTAAACTCCGAACATGAAAAATGATGTTTTCGTCAAGTTAATTTTCAACTCGGCACTCGTCCAAAAAACCAAAATTATTTCGTTTCTCGGCCTCGGCTTTCGCGAATAAAAAGAAAAAGCCATCCGCGATGCAGTCGAAAAAAAAGCTCGCAATGCGTCCACGAGTGCAACGCACGATCGCGTGTACTTTCGAATTCCCCGCAACGAAGCGAAAACGAAGAAAAAAGGCGAGCGCAACAGTAACGCGAATGTGATCTTTTATAAAGGAGCGCGCGACGCTGAGTGGGGGAAAAATAAAAAGACATTAGCGCGGGCTGGGCCACGAAACCAGATTTCCACCGGCTAGCGGCGAAAACAAGCTTGACTCCGGTGAGCAGTGATACCTGCGCGTAGACTTCGCAGACTCGATTCGATACGATAACGTGGGCGAGGATGGCCGTACCGAGTATAAGCGACAGGCCTAGCCTCGTTGCAAAACTACTGTTTTGTAGCCGTTCTTTTTTCTCTTATCGGGATACCGCGGAATTTACCGCAATGTTTCGGACGGAATCATTGGCTCAATTACGACGAACATCACGTGTTCTTTTAAATTCATTTTTGACTGAAAGGGGACCGACCTTCACCAGGTGCAGAGGTTTTTTAAATGTTTGAGTTTCTTATTTTTTTGTAACCACTTTTTCGATAACCTATTTTCGGTGTATAAAACCGTATTCGTCGATTTACAATGTGTAGATTAATCTGAAATTTTTAAAGCTGCATTGCAGCTTGCGTAGTTTTTTGGTTTATAGTTACTGCTATAGATGTGATTTATTGCTGCTTTCAGTGGTATATAAAATTAAAAGAATTCTTAATCATTATAAGCTATATGGTATGAAGTCTGCGCCATTGCGTTACGATATGTTCAACATTTGCAACCAGTTCGTGCAAGAATTCGATAAATTAAAGTGTGTTCTAATTTTCTTAATGATTTTTAATAAATCGATATTATCTCAGTCAATTCTTACATCAAATATCTTAGATGTTTTCTACTGACACAAATAAATAAACGTAAAATTTTGCTTCGTATTAAGGGACGGCTATATAATACTTTATTAGATTCTGCAAAATTATTGTTAATTAAGAAAGAAAATTTGTTTTAATGGCATGAAGCGAATTAAAGCAACAAAGATAATTGCAGACATTGTAAATTGAAGAAAAAATTAATTCAATTGAAAAATTATTTTGACATTTATCTGTAATGTTAATTTTGTTTGTTTTATTTTGCAGACGTTTTATTTACTAAATAAATAATTTATTACGTAAACGATTATTAAAAAGCTGAGTAAATGACGATTTTCTTTAAAAAAAGTGCGATACGAAAGTGAGATAATTTTCTTGCAAATACTGAAGTGGTGAGATTAATCTAACAAATTATTTACACAATCCTTGATTTGCAAACAAAATTCAAACGACCTTGTTGCGCATGAAATAAAATCTCCAATTACGTAGTTTTTACTTTATGACCTATTAAATTCTAAACGGTGTATAACTTTATGTTATTGAATTACTGTTGAAGAATTAATTAGTCCCGAAAAATTTTCGCGTAAGCTTTGTTGTAATAAAATACATTAAGCATTTAAAGAATTTCAAGTTAAATTCAAAAAATTACGTAACTAACATTTGCTCTGCAAATTGAGCACACATTGCCGTACGTTGTAAAGTATGGGAGAAAGTAATATGTTTGCGTGTAATTATACCTAAAGAACACGACTGTATTAAATCTTATTGTCTACTTTCATTTTTCTGAAAAGCATTTTAAAACGCATTTCCTATCGATTATTTTTTTCCTACATTCCTTTGCTTTTAAAAAACTAAATTTAACTATATGCAACGATTTCACGCGAAGTGAAAGTGAGAAGTAACTTTGCAGTCTGACAATTATTTACATATTGTTAGTCTGTCCTCAATCAAAATTGACTCTATAAAAGTCTCCTCGCATCCTACGATCTCAAAGCATGTACCCTACAGACAGGTGCGCGGGAAACCTGTTGCACAGCCGTTATACTTGTTTATCAACCGCTTTCGGTCGATCAACGGACTTCCTTCATTGCGGGTATAAAGTAAGCCTCTCCAAGCGTCATCCCTTGAAGGCGCCAATTAGCGTTCATTCACGGACGCATAGAATCGGTCAAAGGAGCAAGCGAAACGGGCGTGGAGCGGATCATACCATTGTAACATATAGCGGCCATGATTCAAGCTGTTGTCACGAGTCTTCTTCCGCTTGGCTGGCAGGTAAATAGCATAAACTGCGTCACTTTCGGGCACTTTTGGCACTTGAATCGCGACGAGCGAGGGCTCGCCCGCTGAGTCTGTTCGGGCCGGTGGTGGGCGAAGGGTCGCCGGCCGTGCGTTGTCGTATTTCTGGTGGTCGTAGTCGTCGCTGTCGCGCGCTGGGCGAGGGCTCCGCGGAGCCGGCCGGCTGGCTGCTGGTTTTCGGCGGGCGCCTGGCAAGGCGGCTGCTGCAGTCGAGGCGGCCCGTAACCGGCGGCGCTCAGCGTCTTTTCACCAGCTTCTGAGAGTTCACGATTATCTCTTTGTTCCACGTGTAGGGGTATGCGGACTGCATGCTATTATACAACATGAGCACCCTCCAACATGGAGATGCTGGCTGTGGACCGTCGAAGCAGAGGCTGGTTACGATGCCGAGCTTAGCGACCCTCGCCTGATGATGGTAGCGTGTCGCGGCCAGTATCACGGTGCGCGCGCTTTTGCTTCTTTCTCACTCTCCCTCTCTCTCTCTCTCTCTCTCTTGCACTTGGTACCCACAAACGCGGACGCCCGCTCGGCAGGCTTCGGAAACTACGCAGCTGCGCGAAGCGATCGCTGTATCGTGGCCGGATCGGCGATCGCGGACGCACTCTCGCCGGGGAGAGAGTGTGCGGCTCCCGGTGTGACGTTGCGCGACAAGTGCACGTACTCGCGCGCGCGGGGGTAGGGCGCAAAAAGAATTTTGACGAGAGACGTACGGCGGAGTCGAGCAGCGACGATCGCGGCGAGCGAGCAACTGAGTCGCTCGGACCGACGAGTCCGCCGACGGCGAGGTCGTGGTAGGGGGAACCACGGAGGCGAGCGCGCCGCGTTATCTTCGGACTTTCCCTCCTCCGCGCGCGCGCGCTCGCTCCGCCGCGCCGCTGCTGGCTGTTACTACTTCGCTCGAGCGTGTGTCGCGCTCCTTTTTCTCTCCGTCCTTTTTTTTCGCCTTCGCTCGCTCTCCTCCTCGTCACGCCCGTCACCGCGGCCGACTCCGACTCAGAGGTTAACCAGTTTGTCCCACTCTCCGGCGTTCCCCCCTTTTTTTTCCTTTTTGCACCGTCCCATACCTCCTCCGCGTGCTCCCGGCACTACGAGGCTCGGCTTCTTTTTTTCGCGCGCTTCGTCTCCCACGCCTATCCATCTTACGCACACACCTCTTTTTCAGTTCGCTAAAAAACGCCGTTTCCGAGGGAATCCGCGGCATCGCCGCTCGGTCCCTCCCGCCGCAGTTCTTCGATGGAAATCGAGAACGTGGCCGCTGGCGAGACGACCTTTGGACCGGACTTTCGCGAGAAAGTTACATATATGCACAGTCCGAGCTCGGCAAACGGGTTCGGAGAGCGCGAACGCGCCTATCGATGCACGGTAAAAAAGGCGGCCGACTCCCGGCTCGGCCTCGCCGCGAGCTGATAAGCGCCGACATATTTCGCCCGAGGAGTGGCGCTCGCCTTGCGCGCGAGCGGGCATCGAACGAGACGGCCGCGACGTTTATCGCCGCGCGCGGGTTCTCTCTCGGCGAATTTTTTCGCGCCCGCACTGTTAGCATAGAATGCCGCCGAACGACGGCGAAGAGGCCGCCAGATAAGGCGACCGCGACGTTTACGTAATCACCGCCGCGGCTGCTTTTACGACACTCGCAGATGAATCGCGTGGATGTAAATGTAGGCTGCTTGAAAATCGGAGCAGATTTCGGGCAGCTTCCACTTTCCTCCTTATAAAGTCTTGTAGTCGTACTATGATCCTCGAAATACACTAATTTCCAATTTTTTTTTACATTTTTGTAGTCCCGATTACCCTCGCAAAGGCTGCGCAGAGTTTTGAAGAAGTAAAAGTTGTATTTAAAAGGTCGGTATAGCTCGTGAGATCTAGTAATCGGTGAACCTGTTGCTTCGTGTCGCGCGTGGCACGTACAGTTTCCTATGCGGGGATTCGAGCCGACTTATCTCGTATCAAGGCCGTGTGTTTTTTTCATGGTCTGCGTCTGCGAAGGAGTGATCGCACGATTGTCTTTTCCCTGCGTAAGCTTGACACTTCGGTCAAGCTGATACAAAGCAACGCGTAGTCTTTTAATGAAGTGGAGTTTATCATGCTGACAGTATTTGTTTCGCGATGACTATTATTATTTTCTTTTTCAACGTTTGTTCAATTACAATTAACGCGTTTGGAAGAATTCAATTCTTTTGAGGACTGCGTGAGTAGTAAAAATACTCTTATACCAACAAATATTTAATAAATAAGCCTTTTCTGCATTATTTAGCTTTGCTAATGTGAGTCTTCCTTATGTTAATGTGTAATAAATTTTTTCCTCTAAATAGAACTAGCGACAATCAATGATAGCTTTGAATTTGAACAAATAAATTTATATGACACTTTATAAAATGAAGGTAGTTCAATATTAAACTTTTTTTAAATAATTTCCTGGTATTAAAATTACTGTACTTCTAAGCTACAACTTCGAAGCATAGTAATTTTAATAAATAATTCAGCAAGGCAAACAGGGATACAAATCTTAATGAATGAACGCTCTTAAGATTGACCAAGCAATTTAGCTTCTATGGTTCTTGCAAAAAATTTTATTTCTATGTTAATGAGCTAGACAGCTAAACTAGAAGAATTTAAAATTTTTTTATTTTTTAAGATAGCACACTTTTACCCAATCACTTCTTTGAGTGTAAATAAAAACTTCGTAAACGATTAATGCCCCTTGAACTTTCAGATTGAATATCTTATCTAGGTATGCATTTACTTCATTTCTTTCTTCTATACTGAAGCTCATTCTTTCACTACAAAAAAGTATTTTAGAATATTTTTTTTATACTTTTTGATTCAGTATACATAAAATACAAGAACAAACATATTGGAGCTATCACAAAAGTTAATAACTGACATTTTTTTAAATTGAAATAAATAAGTCATACCTTCTTTAATCCAGGTCTTTAATTCTAATTCTTCTAAGAATTTTGTAGCGACTTGTGCACGTGTAAGTTGTTGCTCGTAGAGAGTGGGTTCTTCTCCACTGCTCTCGAGAACTGCAGGTTTCTCGTCGAAATTGAGCCATTCTTCATCGATGTCAAGTGGTGGAGTCCCACTAGGGGATAATGGCTCCTCCTTCCACAACATTGTCTCTCGATCGGATGACATTTTGGTTGTCCGAGATCCAATCGAGGTGTGTTAAAATTTTAACTGAAATTTGTGTCGACAAAGCGACGTAGCTCGTGGAAAACGCCATAGTGGCACTGAAACAGAATAACAAATAAATTTAATATAATAAAAGCACACCATATAATAAAGTAAATCAATCAATGACAAACTCATTTAGAAATAAAAAGATGCTATTGAAAACGGAAAAGAATTTAATTTATACATATGGGTAGTAGCAGGATATGCGATTTTATAAGATAAATTTGTAATATTAATTCACAATTTTCTTTTAAAAGTTTATTTAAGGTGAGCATATAATTATTTGCTCAGGAAAGAAAAATAAATTTTATTAATATTTAACAATCAAACAAATTAATGACTCATATACCTTCACTTTCAAGTAATTTATTAAATTAAATATTTTAAAATCGTAAAAAGTTTATCATAAATTAAACTACTGTGTTCCATATGATAATAAAAAAGAAAAACAAACAAAATTTTGTCAAAATGACAGCTTACATATACCTTGACTCGCTTCTTGCAACTGTAAAAAACTTGCAAAAGTCAACAAATAAAGTGAAAATCATCGCATAAGGATAGAAAGTATCAACAGTAGCAAGGGTTGCTGTTTTCATTTTTCTGGGAATACCAATTTGGCTTGTGAAACATTATGATGCAACAATCGGGCTTGACGTCACAAGCCACTGGGGGAGCGTCGCGATGCTCCAAAAGTACACCGCACCCGTTTCATAACCTAGAATAAACTTTCAAAAATTTCATGCGCAAAATTCATCCCCCTGTCGTCGATCGCCTTGCAGAATCTTTTTTGGGGTAAAACCGCGAGTCGGTGCGTGTTATCGGAGCAACGCTGCGTGAGTCACGTCAAAATGGCCGCCGCGCACTTAGGCTTTATAGAAACTTTTTTCGCTTTTTCAAGGGTGAAACGGAGCAGGGACGGACGATAAGTACTGAGTTTACTCACGTCATGATTGTTGGTTGTGATGGCACACTTGCGTGTGCAAGCCGTTTACGACTAATAACTCATCCTGGCCGTGTTCGGAGCGGAGCGAAAAACTGATGTTGCCTCGTCGATGTCCATGGAGAGAAAGCGGAGTGCGCCAAGCAAAATTCACCGAGAGGCCGGTCACGTGGTGCGACTGGCCCTCCCACGTGACCCGCACGTCGTCGCGGCAGTGCCTCCGCTCGATCGCTCGCGCCTGCGAACTGCGGACTCGTTTGAGCAACTGGCAAAATACCAATATTTATTAAATATATGTTCGTGTGTTCATGTGGCTGTGTAAATTTGATGCCAATAAAAACTACTAAACTAAAACTAAATACACGTTCGCATTGTATATAAAAGAATTTTTATAATTCGCGCGCTGCTGGAGGCGAAGCTGTAATAGTATCCTCATTTTATACGACATGTGATAATCTGTTGAAGTTTTCTTAAGGCAATGTGTATTTTATTGTAAAAAAATTTTTAACAACTCATTGTATAGTAACTAATTCTTTCTTATAAGAAAGTATTATACTTTCTACCTCACTCGCGCAGGTCATTGTGATTTGATTTAAAGATGATATATTATATATGTGTATTTCATTTATTCTTGAAAAATTTAAAAAATTTAAAAAGTGCGGAACTTGTCGGCTAAACGCGCAATGTAACCATAATAAAAAAACAAATGACATTGATTATAATTCATAAAATACGATAATTCTGAAGTGATATTGACTATCTTACTTCAAAATGTAGAAACAGATTATTAAAAGATTTTCTTGGGGAAATCATTTACATTAATGAATTTAAAATTGATCGAATGTTTAAGTCTTCATAAAAATAAAAATTAAACAAATAAGAATGACTATTAACAAAAATGCAAATAAATAAAATTTGCATTCACTATTATTGTGAAATAAAGATCGATCTTTTCTATTATTTTTTGACCAATAAATTTGTTTGTCATTATTTATACGATAATTAATTGTCATACTTCATTGTGACTTTCGGTCTAATTGTTTTGTACGAAAATGACATTTCTTAATGTCGCAATCAGCAATAATCGAAAAAAAAGTCGGAATGCATTGTTGAACTTATCGATCATGTTGGAATTGGATCACATAATCTAAACGTTTGGCGAAGTACGGCGCTTTTTGCGATTTGATTCCACATTTTTAACGAGCCGGTTGGCAACTATAATCGCTTCAAAGTCTCGTCTATATACTGATCTACGCCTTATCGTAACTCTGCGAGAAAAAGAACTTGGTCATCGGAAAATGCAAAGCAGAGAAAGGGAGCGCGCGTCGGTCATTCGCGCGATAGCATCTGGAGAGATACTTTTTAATCGAAGAAAAAAATACCGAGAGCCTTCCGAAGTCCGTTGAACTCGGATGCAAGAGGAAAAAACCAAGCATTGATTATTTTGAAAACTTCGATTTCTTTTTTATTTCCAGCTCATCACACGTGTGTGTATAGCCCATGTGTGAGCTTTCGAAAACTTACAGAAATACACTGCACGGTGCTGCGAGACAAGATTAAATGTGAGTAGGTATATATAACTTTCGATTTTCTTGAAAGTTTAATTCTTCTTGAAGCTTATTTGCTATCCTAATTATTTTTTTTATTACTAATTACAATATATATCCTACTATGCAACTTTCGTCACTGTTTTTTTACATATCCCCTATTCTCAGATAAAAAAATTAATAGCAATATGCAACTGTAAAAAAGCATATATTTATTATATTTTAAGAGGAAACTGTGGTAAAATATTTTTATTAATTCTTCATGGATTGTAACGTACGGCAAATGTGAGGCACTATACTGACGATCAGCTTCATTAATAATTAAGAAACTGCATCTACAATCTGTAATTTTAAAGGAAAGCGCGATTGATAATCGCTATTTTCACATTATGAGTCAGAAGCACGCGGCTGCATCGCACGTCAAAGTCGAAAGTGCTCAGTATATGGATTTCATTTTTCGCCCTGACCTCCTGACTTGAACTGAAATTACAATTAAGCCGTCTATAAATAGCCTTAATTCTGGAGTGAAATAAACAATTCCTTGCACAATCAGCGGAACTTTTATCAAATCCCGAAAGATATATATATATATATGTACATTATACATACAGGGCATTGGATCGACCAGCCCGCTGTAAAAAGGAAATCTCAATTGAGCGCACTAATATAAACGGAGAATCGTCCTATCAGTCAATATTTGTATGTGGAGGTTTATTACGGTTTTAAAATAATTAAACATCGCATAAGTATACCTAATTCGATGTTCTGCAATTAGCGATTAATTGACAGATGCAGACATGTAAAAGGATGCATAAGAAAATCAATGCGAGATGCATTAAGTACCCTCATTTGCGCACGCGTATATGGCCCGTATATAATTAAAGCGGGTGGAAACAATCGGGTACAGAGTGACAAATTAAATATGATTCTTTTTAAACGATAAATCGATGTTCTCGGTTGAATCTAAAATAGGCAATCTACACTTGGGCTTATGAATTTTAATGCTTTTATTACCGTCGTAAATCTGGTTTATTTTTTATTTTGCGAAATCGATCGCTCCGGCAAATGTAGAATTAATGAAGAATATCAATTAAATTTTCCGATTGTCGTGCAGGAGGTTGAATAATAATTCGATTGGATTGTACGTTTCATATGCCATAAGGAACTATTTTATAATATTATTTTGTAAACAATTTACTATATATTCGTATACAGTTTAATATTAATGAACTATTATTTATGAACAGAGAAGAGACTACATCTTATAGACGGAAAAATATTATTAATTTTTTGTAATCCTGGATTTGATGCAAAATGATCCATAATTTCATAATGTTCATTTCCGATGATAAGTAATCTCCCCTGCAGCTTAATATTCCAGTATATCTAATTTAGTGCTCTCACATACGAAATCTATCAGTAAGGCCATGAAACTTTACGCCAAGTGTTAAATGTAAAGTAAAAATTGACACGTGTTTACTTATACCAATTGTATCGAAGATTTGAGTAAAATATTGCCAATATCACATCAGTCATAAAATAATAGGGGGGTGAGAAAATCTGCATGAATTAATTCAATTCAGCTGATACAAACAAAAATTTAGATATACATTAGAAGATATTACAATAAAATTATTAATAGTTATAATAACATCGGAATTGCACTATGTTAGTTTCAGTTAAAAAAACGCCGCCTTTTTCAATTATCTGGCACAAAAAGTAAATATATACATACATAGATTGGCACATATTTTTTTGAAAATTTTATAATTAATTGTAAGTGAATGTTCGATTATAATTCAATATAGAATTTTTTCAATAAAAAATTTAGATGATTGGTTTGTTGCAGTAGTTGATCTCTAATTAGAATATCTAGGCGTAGCAGTGTTAATTAATTATGGCAATACGTAATTGTGAAGTTTGTCAACATTATAATTGTAGTATTTTATACGTACATAATAGTACAAGTTTTTTAATTGTTTGATCCTTGGAAAGTTATTTAAATTTTTAATATTACTTATTTTTACTATGATACTACGCGTTAAGTGATTCGATAAATAGTTTAACCATTTTCCACATTTCGAAGAATATAAAGAAACTTAATTATGTATACATATATAGGTATGTATATATATATACTCATCTTTTTTATTATGTACCTAACTTATTAAAAACTATAAAATAGCTATTTTCATTTGACCTGATTTTTTTGGAGTTCGTCCGAAATAAAAAAAATGTTAATTTTAACCCGATCTATCATTTTTCAATAATACGAATATTATAAAAAATAAAAAATATCAACTAAAAATAATCTTTATTTTTTTTAACCTTAAAGAGGACATAATCCACGTCCTTATAAATAATAATTAAACGGCCGCGCCAAATCTCCAAAGGCCAAGGCGCAGCCGCGGGCGGCGGGAGCCGCGCATGCGCGTCCGTCGCCGCATATGCGCGCGCATCCCTTCTTCCGAGACGGCATCATCTCGCTCGGCCTCCATTTTAGTCGACGACTCGACGTTCTCAGTTCTTTACTACTCTTCGTTTAGCAGTGATCGCAGGGTGTCTCGCACTTCTTGGGCGACCTCGGTGTGTCGTTCATTTCGTTTCGCGCAAAGTTTTTCCGTCGGTTGCGAGGATGTTCCCGAAAGGCTAGAGTGCAACGCTAGTCCACGATTTCTCCTACGCTCGGAGAGACGCAGTAAATACACAAAGCAGCGCAGGTCAACTGTAGTAGCAGCAGCAGCAGCAGCAGCAGGTTTTCGGAAGGAGTCGTGAGGGGCGTTCAACCCACGCATCGAGTTTCAGCACAACGGCAGCGGACTCCGTCCGAACCAGTCACTAGGTATGTCTGAAAGCGAAGCATTGGCAGCGTCGCAACAAAAGCAACAACAGCAGTTTCAGCACCAGCTCGGCAACACCTCAATGGCGAACATGGCCTGGCAGTATTCGCAGAACAACATGCATCTCTACTCCCAGTACGCTGGGTGAGTCGCTATGTTTATGTTCACATCGTAACTGCCCCGTGCTCGATACGTAAATGTCGCGTGCTTCTTTCTCCGTTGCAATGGCTGCGGAGGCGTGCTCCCCTTTTTTTGCACCCGGTACTTTACCTGTACGTCTCACCCGTTTGAAGAATGTATAAGTGGAAGGGAGAGAGACGGGATAGATGGCTGTATGGTTGCTTAACAATTTCGAAGAGAACTTATAAAAACAAGTGTACATGCGCTAGCGTTATGTAAAGGGTTTTTGTTTATCAAGCACGTGTTGTCACATTCAGGACAAATCCAATGACAAATTCAAATTTAATGGGGTAAAAAAAGGGGATCGAAAATAGCAAATTATATCGAATATATTACATATCGAAATACTATATTATACATCACGGGAGAGGATGGTCCAAAACGCATGTAAATTGTTACCCGAACCAAAGGCGAAAGCTACAAACATGCAATTTGTGGTATTCTTTACTTCTCCCATGGTGCATACAATATTTTTTTGCCTAGCGATTAAGAAAATACAAGCATCTTGAAGAGGTACCAGGAAATATGTTGGTACTTTCTTCCCGCTGTAGGCAAAAAACTTTCTAAATTGCTTCAAAATTGTCTGAAGAGTTATAGTATATTACATATCTAGGGAGGTAAAATAAGAATTGTCTCAGATCGCATGTAAATTGTCACCCGAGGCGAA
>UXGC01000701.1:0-64205 GCA_900480045.1 Eurytoma adleriae | reverse complement strand
CCCCCGGCCACCCCCCGACCCCCCTCGGGTTCCGTCCTACTAGTCGCCCGCTCGATCCTCTCCCGCGTATAGTCGCTTCCTCCGCCTTCGCCGACGCGGCCGCTATATACGCGAGGGAGCGGGGGAGAGAGAAAGAGCGAGATAGGGCAAGAGAGAGAGGGTGAAGCTCGCCTTCGACCTGCTTTCTTCTCCGGCCGGCTATTTCTCTCCCGCGAGCGAGCGCGCGATCGTTTTCGCCCCGGCTCGCTCGCTCTCTCTCGCTCTCGCACGCGGCCGCGAGCGCCCGCGAGCGCGATAGATATTTTCCCTTCGCTTTTACCCACGCCACCCTAGCCGACCCTCTCCCCCCCGCCTCCCCCCACGGACGTTCTCATTTTCTCTCGTACGCTTTTCTCCCCCCGAGCCCCGCGTATACCCTCCTCCCGCGATTCTTTTTCCCTTCGCGTCGTCCCTTACTTTTTTTGCCTCTGTTTTCTTCCACGGGGTTTTCCCGCCGCTCTTTCGGACCCGCCGCGTCTTTTAGCCCGGCCGCCCCCCGCCTCGCTCCCGAGCGCCCGCGTTTTTTGCGCGACCGGGCTTTTAGCTTTATCGGCTCCCGACCGAGGCCGGGGACTCCAGGGCCAAATGAGACTTTTTTTCGAATTTTGAGTTTCACGCTGGCGCGAATGAAACGCCGCTTGACGTTTATTGTTACGCCGCGCACGAGAAGACGCGATCTTTTTAACTTTTCTTTTTTGCCCTTTCGAGCTTTCGAGTAGCTGTTCATTAAGAATGTCGCTGCGTAATTCATTTATTTTTAGCGACCGAGCTACAAGTTGCCGAGGGAACTATTAAATTGTTAACAACTCTTCATTAATTATACGAAGTGTTCTAGTTCTTTAGCGAGTTTAAAGATCTCGTTAATGTTAAATGATTGAAAATGAATGAAAATGCGTTTAAACGAACGTTTAGAAAATCTGTCAAATACCTCATGTAAGTAATAAAAATTAAAGTTGTCAATTTACAAAAGCGAGGGGTGGAACTATAATCGCTTACGCGAATAAAAAAGCTTTACGGTAAAAAAGCGTATCCATTCATTGCAGTGCCATCAATTATGCACTTACGGGTACACTCAAGGAGACAAGTTTATTCCGCGTCATCGCCCATCAAAACGTTTACCCCGAGTTCAATTTAATGAGCGGTAGTTTACAAAGCCGAAAATCTCGCCGGCGAGCGTATACAGTGTGTATACACGAAGTGTCCCGGCGCATGCAGCCCGCATCCATTATCATTCGACGGGCGGCGGCGAGCAAGTAACTTTCGCAACATCGCTCGAAATCTCATGCCTAATCGATCTCCGTCCACCTCTCCGGCGTTCGAGTTCACTCGGCGACCCCCGCATAATCGTCGCGCGAAACGTCGCGTTCGAACGAGTCGCCGTCGGCGGCCGATCGATCCCGGCGCTTTTTATCCGGGCACGCACTCGCCTATTACGCATTATGCACTTCATGCTCAGCCATACGGAATCATGACTCCTCGACGCGGACGCGCGCGCGTCTCCCCCCGCGATCGATGCGACGCATCTCTCGCCCGCTCGCTCTCTCCTCCTTCACCTTCCATTGTCCGCTAATTACATCTCTCTCCGCGCGCGACGTCTCCCCCTTATTACAATAACAATAATCCCGTCGGCGAGCGGGACAGAAAGAGTAAAGAGAAAAAAAAGAGGCGGTCGATCGGCCGCGCTCGCAATCTGTGCCCCCCCATACGTCTGCTCCGATCCGCCGGTTTCGCCCTATATATCGCCGCGACAAAGAAACGGCTAGGCGCGCAAAGGAGAGCCGGCCGGAGATTAATGCCGCGGTCACTTTGAAATTCAATGCAAACGAAAGTGTATAAATTAAGGTCGGGAGAGAGAGAAGGCGTCGCGCGAGGGGGGCGAATGTGTATACGCGGCGTCGATGAAAATCGGACGACAGAGTGAGATAGAGAAGCAACGCGGTGTCCCTTTCAGGCTGTGCTTGTTAATGAATCCAAATTTCATCTCGTTTTGACGAAAACGCTAATTAAATGTTTTGATTTTTTAGAGCTTTCTCGAGCGAACGGTAAATGTAGTGTTTTCGGAGCAAATTGGTTATTCATATTATAAAGATAGGCGGTAGGAGAAAATAACTCTATTTATTGATATTGATTAAGTGTTGAGTGAGAAAAAAATCAACATAATAGAGCAATTACAAACGTCACGGTAGTTCAATAAACTAATAATACACGCCTCCAATAAAGATTGTGATGTAATCAATAAAAATAAAGCTTGAGATGATGTTTTATTCACTATTAAAAGACGTGTATAGAAGCAGCATTATAATACATCTATTCATGATACACTTGGCTGCCCAGTGGGCATTAGACATTTATGAATACAGTGATACTTGTTACACGTAATTAAACGTTTCGTAACTTGAGGAGGCATAATATGACAAATGATTCTTTACCTTCATCACCGAGTCAATGAAAGCAAAGTGCTTTCAGTGCCTCTGAAAAGAAATCAAATTCATCCGCAGGAATCAATTCCCAACACAACGATCGAACTACCGCCACGAAAGTACAATCGAATTTATCGAATAATTTTCCCAAACTCCTCCAAAATCTCGACAAGTTTCAACTTAATCATCGTGAAACCCTCCTCGCCCCCTAGCAGGGCTTATTACTCAGCAGCTCGGCGGCGGAGCCACTAGCCCCGACGGAGTATCAGCGGCGGGAGGGGAGGAGGTCCGAGGCTGCGCCGGCGGCGCGCATTAAGACCCACGGCGATTTGCATAGGCGTAACGCAGCGCGCCGAGGCTATAAATACGCGCGCGGGCGCGCATCGATCGCATAGGTACACACGGTCGGACTCCTCTCTCTCTCTCTTTCTCACTCTGTGCGTGTGTGCCCGCGTGCAAGCGTGTATAGGTGAGAACGAGCGCCGCGGCCAGACCGTCGGCGACGACGGCCCGCCTTTTTCCTCCCCCTTCAGGCCCCCCGTGCGCGAACCCTCTCTCTCGCGCCTCGATGAATTTG
The DNA here is from genome assembly GCA_900480045.1 of Eurytoma adleriae. Taxonomy (NCBI): domain Eukaryota; kingdom Metazoa; phylum Arthropoda; class Insecta; order Hymenoptera; family Eurytomidae; genus Eurytoma; species Eurytoma adleriae. The sequence goes on along the minus strand of UXGC01000701.1, from coordinate 61,169 downwards.
CATCTTCGGAGATTGATTTCGGCTGGAGCGCCGCCGGCGGCGTCGCGCGGTAACGCGAGAAGCGCCCGATGACGCTCTCCGCGCGCTATTTATATAAGCACGTGGGTCGCGCGGCTCTCGTCCCCTGCCATTGTCCGAGAGGAGAGGCCCTCGTCTCACCGGCGCATCGTCGCGGCGAGCGCTCATTATACGCGCGGCGGGGATTAGCCGCGGCAGCGCACCTTTCGCCTCTCTCCCCCGTCGATGCTCCTTCGCCGCTATCGCCGTAAATAAGCCTCGATCGCCGCGGGCTTTTACGACCGGGGCGTTATTTTCTGCGCGTTTACGTGTTCCGCGGGAGCCGCGCCGACGTGCGTGCTTCGTGATCTCCGCGATCGATCGGGCATCGCAATTATCCCGTCAGATACGTTGACAAGGTCAAAGCGAGCGGGACAAAAAGGAGAGATTCGCCCTATAACGCGTGCCCCGCTGCACGCATCTCGAGTTAATAGCTCCCCGGCAACGGGCGCACCTTCCAGCGTCTGGACCGTTTAAAATCATCCTTCCGGCCGAACTCCCCTCCCCGCGTGGAGTGGCTTGGAAAAATAAACGCGCGGTTCTCCGCGGCTCGTGCACAAAAAGCCGAAGCCTCGAGAGGAGGCGCGCCGGGCGAACAATTAGTCTGCGCGACGACGAAAAGCCGACGAAAAAGGAAGCGAGCGAGCCGCGGCTCTAGCGACGAGCGAGAGAGAAAAAAGGGACGCGTAATACCGTTACGGGCGCGTCGTCTCCTCTGCTCGGCCGGTCAGGTATGCGTCGCGGGTATCTATAGTCGCGAGCGCCGCGCGAGCTTCAACAATGGACCGATCCGCGTTTCGCCCGCCCATCCCTGCGCTTCTCTCCCCCCCGTCGCCTCCATAATGCGCCGTTCGCTCCTCTCTCTCTCTCTCTCTCTTTCCTCCTATTTCATCCTTCTTTATTCGAGCCCCGAGCTCCCCGTTCCTTTCTCTCGCGCGTCTTCTTTTTTCCCTACGATCTCCCTCCTTTCCACTGTTTTTTTCTCTCTCTCCTTGTCGGGAAAAGGTTTTTCGCGAGAGCGCGCGGCTCCTTTTCGTCTTCTTCTCATTCTCCGCGCTTCGGAGCGACGATTTCCTTTTGTCGTGCGCGCATAGCCGCTGCCGCTTTGGGAGCCGCCGCCGCCGCCGCTCGTCTGGCATCGCGCGCGAGGCGGCTTTTAATTAGCCCGTGGATCCCGCGAGCGCACGGCCGAGCAAGCGCCCGAACGAGATGAAGAGAGAGAGAGGAAAGAGAGGGAGAGGCCTGGGGGGAGAAGGAGAGGAGAAGAGGATGCCGGGAGCGCTCGGATCAGCGAGGCGAAATTTTCCACGAGGTCCTTTCCTCCCGGCTATACCCTCGGCTCCTTCCTCTCGACGGTCGATTTCTGCCCCCCCCCCTCCTCCGTCCTCTTCCTTCCCTTCCTCTTCGCCGTGGGAGGAGAGCAACTCCTTCGTTTGGACAATTACGACGAGTTCGAGAAAATTTTCGAATAAATGCGCGAGTCTTTCCGGCAGGCTTTTTTTTATCATCGAGTGCGCTTACGAGGGGAATGGGCCTAATTAAGAGGCGATTTCGACTTTCAATTCGAGCATCACCGCGGTGATCATTAACGTCGGGGGCATACGTAACGAGCTGAATATAATTTTCGAATCATCGGAGTCTTATCGCGCGGTCGTTATATGGACGAGGTACCGTACGGCGACCGATAGCGTATAGATTTTAAAGTTAGCGCACGCTTGACAAATAAACCGGACGCTTGCTATTGATCAAAATAACGATAATTCAAATGAAATCGACGAGAGTTTACGAGCGCCGATGGAGCACAATATCTTGCCGGTAGATTTATAGCGCGCTGCGAGTTATAAAGTGCTTAGTCAAGCTGCACTCTTTCAATTTCTTCCCCGCTGCTGCCGCGCGGCGTGCATCCCGGCAAGAAAATTATTATTACCCTCGAAGAAGTGCTCTCGTTACCGGGTCCCAGCGCGAGCCTTAAAGGCCTCGTCGCAAAAAGTCGCCGCTGCTGCACCGATTATCCCCGAATACCGTTCGTCCGTGCCTCGAGACAGAAAGTACCTTAATAGACGGGACCAAAAATAATTCGCAGGTGCCGCGATTCTAGGACGGTCGGCAGCCGCTAGTAGTAGTTTTTTTTGTCAACGTCGGGCGTGCTCGACCTAGAGAAGGAGAGAAACTCCGCATTCGCGTCCTTCCAAAGATAGCCGCGACTAGTCCGCGGCGGCGGCGAGAGAAAGAGATTGATCAGCGGAAGGTGGAGGATGACGAGGTGATAATGAGAAGAAAGAGGAGGCGGAGAGGAGGTCATGCGATGCCGAGCCCTAGACCTCTCCCTTCAAAAAGTCTCGAATTACTCGCTTATCTTCGTTAATAGAGGTCGGGTATATTCGGTGCTGCTGGTTTGCCGATCGCAGTACCCGAGTGGCGAGGGGATACGACGGACAGTTCTGCGCATGCGCGAAATTACCCCGAGTGCGATCGCACTACCCGAGGAAATAATTCAGGGCCGGCCGCGATGCTCGGGATTAATGAATCAATGCGAGCTGGCGCGCTGTCGCCGCTACGCGTTGGATCACTCGCTTTAGATGGAACTTTTAAGCGGGTTACGAAACGCAGCGTCTTCATAAATTTACGTAATGGCGTAATTATAGGTTCTCATTGTTGCGAGGCTGCCGCGCGCTCACCCCGCCTTCGCGATCGAAACGAGCAGGAAAGAAAAAACGAGGGAGCTTGCAAGGCGAAAGAGGAGAGCGAATCGAACTCGACATTATGAAACGGCAGTGAGTAATAACAAGTATATACAAGGCCCGAGCCGGCGCTACAAGCGGAGCAACACGACAAGTTCATTAACAGCGCTCAAAGAGTGCTCGATGCGAATCTAATAAACATGTTCCCCGCCGTTACGGCAAACATGAATTTTCGGTTATTCCCCCGCGCTTTCTCTCTCTTTCTCGCCGGGATTTTTCTCCCATGGCCGAGACTCCCTCCCCCAGTGCTCGCGAAATCGAGGAAGAACCTCGGGAGGAGGCGAGGAGCGCGTTAATACTTGGCTCGTTCACGACCCTCCCCCGCCGCGTCCCCCGCAGCACGACTCTCTCCGCAGTGCGCGGAGGCGCAGCGCCGGCCTGGAATCCTGGCAATTTTCAAGCGTTCATATATTTAATTGTTTACGTGCGAGCGCGGCATTCGCGCGAGCGAGGACCTCCCCCTTCCGCAGCTCCGGCTCTCGCCAAGACTCGAGGCCGTCGGGTGTGTTCACCGGGTATACCTATATCGAGGCCGCGTTATCCGCGCAGGCGGAGGAAGAGCCCGGGGAGGAGGGAAGAAAAAAAAATTACGAGCTACCGAGGGAGCTGCTCCCCGATTCTCGTAAATCGCCCGTAATGCTTATTAATTTTCTCGAGTTTTTTAATTGTTTCGCCGTACGTGAGGTCTCGAAAGATTTTTACGAGTGAATATTGATTGATTTTGATAGTCGTTTTAACAAGCTTATTTTAGGTAATTGAGTAAGCTTAAAATTTGTTGTTACTTTAGTAATTAAAAAGTATTCATAAATTAAAATACAACTCGCGTAATATATGAACAATCTTTAATTGTAAAAAGGATCCAATGATTAATATCGAATTAGAGGGCTAATTTATACTCTAAAGTCGAATGAAAAAAATCGGCAAAACAAGACGAATGTTATACTGTAGTAAGTCCGATTTTATTCGCCACCCACTGATTCTTCTTTTACATATCCAACAGAAAAAAAACATCGCAGCATCATGTCAATATTGAACGAAGCACAAAAATCCTTCGCGAACGTCTTCGAAAATGTTCAAAGTGTTCTCACGGTCTCATCAAAAACTAATTAGAATGAAAAAGTCAAGCTCGGCGGCGGCGAGAGAGCGCGCACCCGGGCGAGCGGCGAGAGCCGCGTAGAGCCGGAGCGCATCGCTCATTCATTTTAATGCGTGCATCCCCGAGAGCCACCACCCCTCGCCGCCTCGGCTATAACGAACACGTGTTTACGGGGCAGCGCGCTCGCGCAAACAAAGTCCCGTTTTTTCGCCGCGCGCACAGCTCGGGTTCCGCGAAATTTCCTCTCATCGCAGGTCCCGCGCGGCTCGCGTCCCACCTATATCACGCTCGCTGCAGCGCGGCGTCGAACAAAACCCCCGTGGGCCAAATGCCCGAGGCGCGCAAAAGATACGGGCGAGAGCAAGAGAGAGAGAGGAGGCAGGCGGGGAGAGGCGAAAGAGGAGAAACTCTCCCCGGGCTGCAGATAATCTCGGGCAAGTCGAGCGTAAGCGCGCCGTTATATCGAGTATTTATTTACCTGGGCAGCGCTAGCGCGAGCGCGCCCCGCCGTACGTATATATACAGCTATACACGCGGCGAGCGGGGGGCGCATTCTTGCCCGGCTGCCCCGGGAGGAGGACGGCGACGGCAATATTAACGGGCGACGCGCGGATGCATCGTTAAGCTAAGTCTCTCACGGCGCGGACGGTCAGAGGCGCGCCCCGAGAAGGACGGAGCGACGATTTCAGCGAGCTCGCGAAACTCCTCTCCTCTCTCCCGTCGTGAGAAAATAAAGTAGCGCGAGCGCGGCACCCGTTGGCTTCTTCTTTCGCCGCTCCGCAGCCTCTCCTGCCTTCTCTCCCCCCTCTTCCTTTTTTTTTCATTACGCGACTGCTTAAGGAACCGTCTCGTTCATAAATATTTCAAGGGACTTAATGGGGCGCCGCCCGCGGAGTCGCTTGTTTTCGGAAAATCTTTTCGATCCCTTCCGCCGAATGACGCACCGCGCACCCGGTAATTTTTCAGCTGACAACTTGCTTTTAATCGATTTTACTGTGTTATGACACTGCTTCAAGATCCTCGGACGAAAACGCACCGCGATCGTTAAAATATTATGCTGAAATCGACTGATTTTTGGGCGTCGCACGGACTACCGCGCTGCATTCGGGATAATTTTCACGAATCCGCCCCAATTACGCCTCCCCCTTTCTCTCGGCAACGTGTAATTCTTCCTCGACGTTTTCCGAGAACAAAAGCGAGGGGGTAGCGAGCGAGCGAGCGCGAGAAAAAAAAGACGGGGAAAATTACGATCCGATCTTTCGCTGTGTGTGTGCGCGCGGACGCACACGTGCCGCGGGGGGGAGAGGGGTCGCTCGAATTTCTCGCGGGTCCGTGTGTCTCTCCTACGTATACCCGTGTATTTGCGCAGCTCTCACGGACCGAACCCCTTCGGGGACGAAAAAATAAAGGAGGGAGCGAGCGGGCCGCAAGCGAGAAACCAAGCGAGAAGGAGGAAAACGCGGGCGCGTCGTCTCTTTCGAGGTCAAGCGTGCGGTGCTGTGTTCGCGCCACGGCGGCAATTTTCGGGGTAGGGCTGCGTCGGAGAATTTTCGGGTCGCGTGTATATATACCTCCCTCGCGTCCATTCCCTCGTCCCCGGCGGCGCTGGCTTTTACCTTTTCTCTCCCCCTCCTATTATACCCCGCGGCCGTTTCTTGCGCGCGACCGGCTTTTCTTGCGCGCTTTTCCGCAGCGGCACCACAGCGCCCCGGCGAACCCAAGGCACGGGAGTGAGACAGAGCGACACGGAGCGTTAAACCGCGCGCGGCGCGCTGATCCCTGGATTATTTATGACTTCGAGGAAGAGAAGCGCTCGAGGGGAGTATACCTCCTCCTCTTATTCCCCCCCGGACGCCGCTCGACCTCCAGGTGGTTGTGCGCTTTAGCTCCAGCGCGCGCGGATTACCAAATTAAAGGTCGTCCCCGGGTTCGCGCCCGCTCTCCGCGCGCGGTTATATTGCGAGGAGGAAGAGACCGTATATCGGCGGCGGCGGTCCCTTTCGGAGTTCCTTATTTATTGTATTGCGGCGGGTGCGTGCGTGCGTGCGTGTGCGCGCGCGTGTGTGCCGGAGCGCGGGTAATGGCTTGCGGCGCGGCCCCGTTCGACCCGATATTTCGTCAAAATGGAAGAATTTATGACGCGCCCCGGCGACGTACACGACCGGGGCGTAGAGCGACTGCGAAGGGCGATAGCAGCCAGAGGGAATTAAAGCCGGTTAACCTACTTTTTTTTACTGACGCACTTTTTTTTCAGAAAACATCTCCGCCCTTTTTCTCCCTTTCGCTCAATTAGTGATTTTAAAAGGGGCAGGTTTTTTATGAATTGTTGGGGGTATACTAAAATGTTATTCGGTAACATTTAATCAGATGCAATTTAATAATGTTATATAAGTCATTACGAAAATTGGTATCTTAATTTCCGCGTATTACGCGAAGTAACTCGTCGAGTGTCAGTAGGCAAAGCGTCAACATTAAAAACTTAATTAGAAAAGGTTTTTTTTTTCAACTCCGTTCCAGTTTTTCGCTGAAATTCGGATATTCAATGACAAAGCATTCCGCGTGGACCCCCGAAAAAAACTCCATTAGCTGGCGTCCAATCAGCGTCAATCGTCATTAAACATTAGCTGCGCGCGCGGCCGCGGTCGTCTAATAAACCCCCCTGCAAATTACGTAGCAAGAGCGAGCATCCGATCGAAAAAGGCCGGAGGGGGGGCGAAGGGAAAGAGCGCGGGACGCGGCAAAAAAAAAGTGCGACGCAGAGGGGGAGAGCGAGCGAGAGGGAAGCTCGCTCGGGTCCGGCCGTTACACAATGCGATCTCGCGCGCGGGCCTTTAATCGATCAAGCCGCGCGCGGGCACATAATGAGCGCGCGCGAGAGCTGCCCTCGCGTCTCGCTGCCAGCGGCGAATTAATCCCCCGCGCGAGCGCGGCACCGAACGCCCGAGCCTGTTTTTCGGCGGATGTATAATCTCCCGACCGACCGAGCTCCCTTGCCTCTGTGTGTTCGTAACTCTGCGAGTCAGTGTGTAGGAGAGCCGAGCCTGTGTGTGTGGCCGCGCCAGCGCGAGCGGGATAGAACGCTTCGGAGCTCCGGAGTCTTTTTTTATTCATACGGTCCGAAAGTTTCGCCGTAGGTTCCAGTTAATTCGCTTAATTAGCGATGATCTTCTTCGCTCTTATTGAGCGCGAGAGTCACTAAGCTTGGTGCATTATACGCTACTAAAATACGAATTCTCGATTTTTAATTAGCACGGATTCGGGAAAACAATATTTCGTAAATTGAACGAGACAAAAGTGCGGTCGTAATTTGGAGACACAGAAAATAAAGGAGAAGAGCCGCGAGATCGGGTGAAAACGATAAAGTCAATAACACCGCTGGTCCTTCTCGGACAAACAATTAACCGCTAAGCCCGCAGACCCGAAAAAATTCCTCCAAAGTCTACAATCATTTCCGGACCCTCGATTACACGCGCGCTCGCACGCACACGGCGAAAAAAAAGCGGAGCATCGCAAGACCGGCGAGCGCGGCCGCGGCCGAAACGAGCAAGAGAGACGGAGCGAGGAAAAAAGTTGAAAAAGCCGCCCAACACGTCGCTGACCAAAGTAGCCCGGGGGGAAGGGAGAGCCCGGGTAGACGAGGGGGGCAGAGGGAAGGGGAGAGCCGCGCGCGCGCATCGATTCGGCGTCCCGATAAAGAAGCGCGCAAAAATAGTCGGGGCAGCAGCGGGCGAGCGATTCGCTCACGCTCACACTCTCGCGCGCACCCATACTCCCGCGGGAGCGAGCACAGAGAGAGGCGTATATAGGCAGCTCTCGGCGGGTTCGATCTCGCGGGCCAGCGGCTCTCGCCGACGCTTTGACGCGCGCCCGTCGCGCCGCGTTCCATCCTATTGACGGACGGCGAAGGAGACGCGCGGCAAGCTCCCCGCCTCCTCCTCTCCGCGCCGCCGGTCGGGCTCGCGAAACTCGAAAATAGCGATCGAGGCGCCCGATATCGGAGCCGCCTCTCCCTCCAAGGCCTCGCGCGCTTGGCCTCGCGTTCGCGGCGCGATCGTTTCTCCGCGTGGTCCCCCCTTTAGATCGCGCGGGGAGCTTTGTGCGCGCCGGAATTCTCGATGAGTTTTTGGCTCGGGCCGTGGTATAATACCCGCGGCTCTCCGCGTAATCGAGCGGCCGGCCTCCGGTTCGCAGCGACCGGTCGAAGAAGAATGGGAGAATCGGATTTACCCGCGGCGATGAATGCGCGATCGATTCGGCTAAATAAAATCCGATAATAAAGGAGCTCTCCTTCGAGCTCCTGCTAATCGCGGATGATTAACCACCACACTTAAATGTTTGTTAGCGCCGGGATTTTAACGGGAAATTAATGGAGAATTCAAAAGTGTTATTCGGGGTTATACTTTGCGTTAGAGCGTGTGCATTATCAAACTCCGAAGCAATAACCGCCTCGACAAAGGCTGCGGTTACGCGACGTCGTCATCGGCGCGTAAACGAAGAAAGAAAAAAATGAGGGAGAAAATCCGAATGAAATATTCAAAAGCCAAGTAATTTCGGCCATAAAAAATTCCAGCCGCGGTACGTGCGCTCGGCGGTGCGCGTTTTCTGGCCTCCCCTCGGGCAGCGGCTTTCTCTCTCGCTCTCCGCGTGAAATTTAAAGGCGCGCAGCGGTGCGCGAGAAACGCGAACGCGAGAGAAGGGACCAGGCGGCGCGTCCGCACGATCGATCCGATCCCGAGCGAGACGGAGATAGAGAGCCAGCGAGCGAGCGGGGGGGCGGCGGTTGACGGTTCGCTGCAGGTTCCGCGTCTTCGCGCGCGCGCCACGAAGGGCGGGCTCTCTCTCCCAACTTTTTACGTCGGATTTTAGCCCCATAATCTCGGGTAATTAACGGAGCGCTCGGGAGAGCGAGTCCCGCGCTCCCTCTCTCTCCCTCCTTGCCGCCGCCTCCTCCTGCTGCTTTTTTTTTCGACGCCGCGTCCTTGCGCGCTCGCCTTCCCGACCGAGCGCAAGATTACGCAGCTCGGCTTCGCAGGGGTATACAGTTGGGAGTTTTCGCAGTTTCTTTTGTGGCTCGTCGCGGCATTTTGTATCGGGTGGCCTCGGCAGGGCGCGGAGGTGGAAAACTTGGCCGGTCGGAGAGTTTAGCGCGTGTTTCGCGCCCGTGCGCGCCACCGCCGCCTTTCGAGGTCACCGAGGCGAAGTGTGGGAGTGCGGCTTGGGACCGAAGTTAACGCGCTGCCGCCACCAAGTTCCGCCGAAGTATGAGATGGCTTCTTCCCTCCCATCAATTTCACGATGGGAATTGTCGGTCATGGAGGAAATTTTCAGATTTCTCGGGTCTCACTTACGTAATTAACAGGAAATTTAAACTTCATCAAACTGTGCTTACCTGAAACAGAAAAGAAATTCGTGATTATATAATCAGTCAATATCAAGAGAGATAGACATAACAATTAAAAAGCACAATACAACTAGTGAATTTGTGCATTATAAATCGATTAAATACTGAATAAGTGAATATTCACTTCATTTATTTAGGTAGTATGTATAAATAAAAATCTATTATTTAAAAAAAAAGGAAATTGTCCACTAAATTTCGAAAAACTTCAAACGAAGAAAATCGAAAATTCGGCTCGGCGGGAGAAGCCGAGCGAGCGATTAATTTCTCAAAAAGCGGAGGTACGAAAAAAGAGGAGCGGCAACCGCAGGCGCGCTGTTCTCCCCTCGCGCGTCGCGCTCGGATCCCTCCCTTTGAGCCGGTCGCCGCGAGCTGCGCCGATTTTAACGGGCACACCTGCCGCGCGCCAATTTTCCATGCGGGCTTTCTTCGCGCACGAGAGATCGTGACGTGGCCGCGCGGCAAACGAGTTCTCCCCCCTCGCCCCTCCCCCTCCGACCTTTTTTCGAAAATCACGATTTTCGTCGGTCCCATGGCGCCGGGCGCGCGTGCATTGTGCGCCGTGAGAGTCGATCGCCGATGGGACGTGATTTCGGCGCCGCGATATGCCCGCGCCATTGTGACGCTTTTGTTCGCGCGCGAACTCCGCGCACGCTATATACACGGGGCAGGGGAGTTTTCGACGAGGCCGTCCGTTCGCTTCCTAATGAGCAGATAATTTATACGGTTTTCGCGTACCTACTACGGCTTATTTGCCCACGCGATCGTGCCCGCGAATTCATCGCCTTGCGATGATAAAGTAATTACTGGTCGAGGGCTTATTCGATTCGTACGATCACAAATCACTTTTAAATAAATGACTTTGCAATCACTTTCATCGGTGTGATATCAATTTATAATTTTGTAATCAGAAATTATTATTTTAATAATCGATTTTTCCAAGTATAATCAATAATAATTATTGAATCATACATATTAAATAAAATGTAAGTAATCTTTTGAATAATAAGTAGTAATCAATAGGAGCAGTCATTAATTAAATTTTTTTGTAATGTTCAAATATTCTTTGGAAAAATTTGCATTAGATTTTGTATGAATTAATATGTCACTAATTTTGCAATAAATAATCCATAGGTAATGCAAATACACTGAGCAGTGGAAATAGTGCTACAATCATCGATACATAAATACTCCGAGGCTATTATTTTTGTTAGGTGATCTTGCCAGTTGATTACTTATATTAATATACTTGTAATGACGATAGGTAAGATGCGAATCGATTGTATAAAGATCTCGAATTACAAACGATCCGCACAGTAGGGACCAAGTTCTAAACAGCGAAAGGCAAAAGTGCCGCGCGCAAAATCAGGCATCCCCATCGCGCTCCTCCTCTTCGTCCTATTTTCATCCTCCCTCACTTTCATCATCAGCATCGCCGCCGCGGCATCGCGTCCATACTTCTTTCTCTCCCAGGGCACAAAGGCGCTACTGCGCCGCGCTTTTTTCCCCTTTTTTTCTTATACATATATATATGTATACACGACGTCGTCGGCAGCGGCGGCGGTGCGCACGTACACACACCGCGGGGCAGAGACGCGAACGCGCGAGCGAACGGGGGACGGACGGCGCGCGGGGGGATGGCGGAGGGGAGAAAAAACGAGAAGCGTAGGCGAGCGTAGCGCTCGGAGGAGGTGGAGGCAAAAAGGCGATCGAGGAATTAACGACCCCTCGACGTTTACTCCCTCGCGGCCCTCGGCCCTCGCCTTCTCCTTCTCTCCTCTCCTCCGCCTTCTCCTCGTCTCCGTCTTTCCACCGGAGTTCCTCGACGCTTTTTTTTGCGACTATATAGCTAGACGCGCGCGCGCCCGCGTCAAGGCGGGGGAAAAATTCGCTTCACCCCTTCTGGCCGTCGCTTCTTCGTCCCCCGCGCCTTTCACCCCGTCCGCCTCCCGCCTTCGCTTCTCTCTTCCCTCTTTTTTTTTTAACGAAGTTTTCGGAGAGCAACTTTCCTCCTCTCTAATCACGGCGCGCGCGGGCTTTCGGCGCGCGGAGATCGCTTCTCGCGCTGGGGGTAGGAGCGACGGGTATATATACAACAGTGACGCGGAAGAGTCGTTAATTATACGAAAATCTATTTTCCCTTTCGAACCTCCCGAGCTCGCTCGTCCGTGCCGCTGACGTTATCTTGAAGCGCGCTTGAACGATCGCCGATGGGACGAGTCGACTCACGAATTTGACTCTGGGCGACGTCAATTATAGAGTTATTTTATATTTGGGACGCACGTTAAATTTCAGTTTTAGCCGAGATATTCGACTTGAAGATAAGCTTTCAAAAGCTGCTGTTATATAAATGCAATTATTTATAAAACTGAATCTGTAATTAGTTTTCAAATGTAACGCAATGTACAAATATTCGCTTTACATTATTCTTTGGGCAGCGAAGCTTATAACATTGATATTTAATTAATGAAATTCGATCAAAAGTGCAGTACTCATTACAAGAAAATTAATTTAATTTAAAAGCAGCACACGAGCGATACGCACAGTTCAATTGAAAAATTAAGCGCGTTACAAAGACCTGCCCCTCGAAATTCTTCCACCTGACCCCCATAATTTAACTAGGCTAGTAAGTGAAAAAAAAAATCACGAGATTCTCATCAGCCGTGCTGCGAGAGCTCGAGCGGAATTCGACGAGCTTTTTCCGGGGCGCGCGCGAAATTGCGCGGCCTCGCGGCGCCCGTGCACAAAGTCGGGCGCGGCAAGAGCAAAACCTGAGCGCGGCACGGGCGACAGCAGGCCAGCGGCGCGCGGCAGCGAGAGCGAGACGGGCGGATCGAGAGGAGACGAGCGCGGCGGCGCCCGGGCCCCGGCGTTAACGAAGACAGAGCGGAACAGAGCTCCCTCCCGGCCGGGGCTAAAATCGAGGGAAAAGCCCGGAAACCTTTGAGATTGGCGAGAGGGCCGGCGGGCGCGCGCGCGCGGCGTTCGTTTGACTCGGGTTAATACGCGCGCGAGCCCGGCAAAAGGGGGATAAAACGCCGACGCCGGCGACTCGTCAACTAAGGCGGAATTAATTGGAGATGCTGGTTTAATCGAGGGTGCGCCGCGCTCTACTGGCCGGCCTCTATACTTTCTGGCGCATGTGCAGCGTATCATTTTTGGCGGTAATAAAGAGTCCCCCTCCCCTAACGCCGGCCCTTATTCCACCCGCGCGTGACCACCTGTTCCCCTCGGCGCCGGGCTGCTTTACGACGAATGTGCGGACGTGCATGAAACGGCCGTAAGTGCGGAAAAGTTCGTGCTAGCGGGACATGCTTTTTCAACTTTACGCCTTCGTTCAACTTTGCTTTGTTAGCCTTTAAAACTTGGCTATCGATATTTCTCCTCCCTGTTTTTTTGCATACTTCATCCTCACGGATACCGTAGCTCGTAACAAAAAATTTTTCGACCAATTGCTAACGAATTATTAGCATTTTTTTAAATGATCTTGCTCGATCCAATTTAAAGTGGATTAAATCATGAAAGTTGAACTAATTTTATTTGGGAAAATGAAATCGCAATTCCAAAAGGAAGTCAAAATCCACTCTAATTTTTGTATTTTATTATACTACTCGCTTCTGAGTAGTATTAATTAATTGTTAACAAATAATAATGTCGCGTAAAATCATCATAAATTTAAAATAACTATGTTTTTTATGACTGCATTTTAATATTTTATATGTATTTACCAACATTTTATTTTAATTACGTATCATATATCATATCATCGTTCACGTTATATCGCAGAAGATAAAATACACTTAAAAAAAAACGAAACAAAGATTATTGCCAGTCATTTCAGCTGAAAAAACTCCACGATTGGTAAACAGAAATTAAACGATCGTCAGATAAAGAAAAAGAATAAAACTCAAAATTCGCAGTTACTTAATTAATACTTGGCCGGCGCAATCTAATACCCGACGGAAATTATTCGAGCGGCCTCGGCGCGGATCGAAGGCCCCCTCGGAAATTTCGCGAGGTCGATCCCTCGCGCTTCAGGTAACCCGGCTAGCGCCTCAACACTCGCGCGCTCCGGCACGCACACAGAGTCGCGGGGCCGCCTTCTCCCCCCCTCGTTTTTCTCGTTTCGGGGCTCGCTCCTCGAAATTCGCCGGGCGCGCTCTCGCGAATTTACGAGCGAGCGGCCTCGTCAACTCACGGATTCACGATCCCGCAGCTGAGCGCGCGAGCCGGGCCGCCCGGCTTTATCTTGGCCTCCGCCGAATGAGCGCGCGAATTCCAAGCGGCGGCGACCGCCTAGCCGTGCCCGCGCCTGCTCCGGCTGATTTTCTCGACTCTCGAGGCCGCGGAATTCTTTCTTTTTTTCAAGCGGTACTGCGCCTCGTACTTTTCGAAATTTCAAGACTTTTATGGGCGGACAAGCGGTATTGTTAGGGCTTTTTTACGGGTAGCTTACTACAAAATTGCATGGAAAGTGCAGTTTTTTTTCGATAAGATTGTAATGAGTCTGTGATTTCAATACTTCGCTATGAATACAGTATGCATAGATGTAACGTGTACACTTTCTACCAACTGTTGAATCTTGAATTTTTAAGGTAGAGTACAAATTATTGCAAGTAGGCGAAAGAAAATTAACAGTGTGTAACGTGTAAACAGAGCGATTTCGGCCTTTAATATTTAACACTGTTACATCAATTAAAAAAATTTGTTAATTCAACCGTAAGGTTGTTACTTTACTGCTAGGTATAACAGAAAGTTCGTTAAAAACTGCCAATATTAGCACACTGCAAAAACTGGCTGGTTAAAAATTACAACGTAAAACGCAGTGTGCACATCGTAAAATTTCGAAAAATTCTCACCTCAAACAACCCGTGTTCCCTTTCAATTAATTTTATTAACCGACAGATGCGGGAATACCTGTATCAGTCCGTGGAAGGTATAAGTACGCGCGCCGGGAGTAAAAGAACGAGCTCGCGGTAACGAAGAGCTACTCAAACAAATATTACCGAAATGACCGCGAACAAAAGGAGCGCTCGGAGCGTAAGGAAGGGTCGAGGCGACTCGGCTCTTAACTCCTCTCCTCCTGCACCTCCACCCTCCTTGAAATTCCGGAGGAGCGCGCTTTTCGAAGCGCGCCTAGCCTTCCTCCGGGGCTCCCATAGTTTTACGAAAAATTCCTGGAACAGTTTGGAGGAGCGTCGGCGCGGCTCGCGCCGGTATGATGGATGCGCGGCCCGCGCCCCCGAGGAAAGAAGTCCGTCGGGCACACGCGGCCCGTTCGCGCCTCCAGTCACGAGATCGTTAGAGCCGACTCGCCAAGAGGAGGAGGATTTCAGCATCATTAGCCCCGACGGCCCCTCGACTCTTTCTCGCGAATTATCGATTCCCCGGCTTTGCCCCGCCGCTCCTCGCCCCCCATTCGCCCGTCCAACGAAGTCGCGCGTGTACGCGTGTGTATAGGTGTTTATGGGTCTGTGTGCGGCAGCGAAAAGCGACGAGGCACGGAGAATAATTAAGCACTCGGTTATTCAGAGAGGTTCGTTTAATTCAGGTACCGATTGCGGGAGGTATTGATATCATACGTCGTGTAAAAGTACTTCGTTTCGTGTTTGTTTCTAGTAAAAAACTTTCCGTGTAAACGTTAAAGTTTGCCACCAATACTTCTTCTTTTATAAATTAATTCAGGAGTACCTTCTTGTTTACTATGTATGAATTTATGCGTGGGTTGATTTTGATAGCTTGTCAAAATTTTTGTAAAAATCGCTTCTACTCACTTTACAAAAAAAAAATTCGAATAAAATACAAGAGTGTGAAACTAACATTAAGCGCATAAGATTCTTAAATTTACATAATTTAGAAATTGTGGTGACTTGATGTTTCAATTTATAATAATTGATTAATAATTCAACTTTATTGTCGCTCTAGTTTCAGGTCAATCTCTTACAAAAAAATAAGGTAGTGACACTTTAAAAAAGCTTCTTTGATCAAGATAGATCATCTTTATAAGAAAATGTTGACGGTTTAATTTCGTAACACAGTGTTTTGAAACATAATCAAAAAGTTTTTAGTCAGCATTTACAAAAAAATAAAGGAAAAAGTTTTAATTCAATAAAAAAGAATTACACTTTAGTGTTTAAGAAAAATAATATATTAATAAATCAATCACTATATTACTTTTTAATGGGGATACCCTCGTATAAACTTTATGTATTTGAGGAAATACAAATAAATATTTTTCTTTCACAATTTTAATACTTAATCGAATATTCAAATAAACATCGTATCGACAGCAAGTTTTCGATACCGCGAAGGAAGGCAATGGAAGCATAGGTGCATCCACTATCCCTTAATACCAGCTCCAAGTTACTTTTAATAAAGTTAAGTGTAATGGGAGCAATGCTCATAACACTAAAGCTAATTCGGAAAACAATCTACTTTTCGCAGACTCGCCGGCACGAACGCCCACCCGCGGGGTACGGAGAGTCGCTGGCGCGGCGGGCATCCTCGCCCGGTTCCGCGCTCGCCGGTCCTAAAAATCAATTTTACATAAAGCACTTACGCGGATGCCGGTTTCGCGCGCTCGCGCGAGAGCATCGCCGGCAGTAGCGAGCGGCGCAGATGCGCGGCCGAGATAAGCGAGCGCCAAGCTCGCCGCGCCGGCACACACGCGCACACCGACGCGGCGGGGGCACACTCTCGGCGGCACGGCGAAATGAAGGAGGCGGAAAAAAAACGAGAGCGAGAGACGTAAAAAAAAATCACGAAGGAAGGAACGAAAGAAAGGAGGAGAGGCCAAGGAGAGAGAGAGAGAGGAGCCTCGTCGGGGAAAAAAACGAGAGAGAGAAGCCAACGAAGAAAAGAAGCTCGCACACAAACACGCGCTTCGCGCACACTCCACCGCGCGGAGCGGCAATTTCCAAGGCGCGAGCTGCGAGCGACTCGCGAATACCGGCGCGCGGGCGCGCGTTAATGCGGCCGTAGGCATCTCGGGGGCCTGCCTCCCTCTCTCTCGCTCCTCCTTTGCATACGCGGCAGAGAAGGAGCGAGCCGGGGCCTCGCTCGCTCCGTCTCGCTCTCCTCCTTCTTTTCTTCTCTGGCCTTCGCGCGCGCGCTTCGCGAGTGCCTTCCTGCCGCGCCGGGGCGAGCGAGAGGCATCTGGTCCGCGAGAGCAGCCGGCTAAGACGACGAGGAGAAAAAAAAGCGAGAGAGAGAGACGCCCGCCGCGCGAGCGAGAGAGCCGTCAATTAGGAGCGCGCGCGCACGGGCCTCCTTCGCCCTCCGTCGTCTTCGTCGCTCGTCTCGAACAAAGAATCTTCCTCGCGGCCGATCACGCGGACCCGAGCTCCGCCGCCCGCCCCCTTCTCGTCTCTCTCTCCTCTCCCTTTTTAATCTCCGCGAGGCTCCTCCGCTTCGATTATTCTCTCCTTCCTTTCTTCCCCGCTCCTCTTTTTTTCGGAGCGCTCCCCGTCCGTGTGCCCCCGCGCGGCCGCGTGTGCGCGCGCGAGTGCCTCGCGAAATTCCCGGTAGTGCGAGTATTCTTGTCCCGCGTTTAATTACGTCGCGGCGGCGGCGGCGGCGTTCGCTTTCTGAATAATTTAATGAGATCCGCGGATTTCGCGCAAGCCCCCGATTGTATAGGGGCCGCGCGCGCGGTTAATTAAGTGGCTCGCGGCCAGGTTTTTCGCGATGCTCGTTTTATCGTCTGCGCCGCCGAGTTTATTAAGAGAAGGAGAGTAAAAATCGCGGGCGGGGGGGCATTCAGGGCACACGCACAGAGCCGCGCATCCCACGCTCGTTTCGCTCGGAGCCGGGCCCGATTATGACCCGGCATATATTTTTGATGAATACGCCGACGTTTTTCGCGGTAACCCTGAAAAATTCACCCCTCCGAAGGAACCCAATAATTGATAAATACATGGTTCACCGAGGAATTGCTCTTGACTTTTTCGAAAACACGGAATTTTGTTCCTTTTTTTATACTACGAAATTTTTGAAGCAGAATGTGTAATAGCTCTCTAATTGATTTAAACAAGTCTGTTACAAAGCTTAAACTGGTTGAATCTTAAGTAGTAGATACTTAGAGCTTATTTTCCTGGATATTTCCTGATATAAAAAATTGCATTATTATAGTTTTATAAATACTATTATAGTGCATGAAAATTATGATATTATTATGCAAACATTAGATTTAGAATGATGTATTTTTAATTGAGCAAATTACATAATACTATAATATTTTCCTTTACACCTTTAATACGGTAATTATTATGAAAGCATTGAAAATTAATCGCATTAATTATTACATCGATATTAATAATATATCCGATAGGAGAAATTCGTCGAAACTGAATTAAATTGATCTCTATTTGTTTTGTAAGCACATTATTATACTACAATAAGTTTTGATTTATCAAAAAAATAAAAATATTGCATTGTTTAAATAATATTCTTTTAAACAACCTACGACCCATTTTTGAGTAAAACTGTCAATTACCTTGCTGGTCAAGAAATAAATCTTGGCGCCCCTCGGAGCAAATAAAACCGTGGGTAGCGACAATTGCCAAACAAATCAATAGGCACCCCCAGCCTCGCGCATCGCCAAATGTCCCCCGCGCGTCCCCGCGCGCTCCCAAGTGTACCGAAGCGTCGAGACGTGAACGCGCATCTCGAGGGCCGCGCTACGCAGCGAGTCTCGCGCGTGACGCGGTGATCGATCAAGCCTCATCACTCGGCCCTCCCCCGCGTCGTCGTCGTCGCCGCCGCCGCCGCGTCCCCTCCGGACCGGGGGGCGGTGAAGAAGGAGAAAAAAAAGCGACGTCCGCGCGGAAAATGCAAAGAACCCCGAAGGCGCCAGTCGCGATAAAAAAAACAGCGGAGGAGACCGGGGAACGGGGACGCATGGGCGCGGCGAGACAAAAGGAGGGAGGAGAGAGCGCCGCGAGAGAAATAGCCCCGGCGCGGGGCGAATTTATTTTCGTACATCAGGCCGCCACCGTCGTGGGCTCGGTGCGTGCGTCGCCTCTTTCCCGGGGATTGCGTGTGCGCCCGGCGCTCGCTCGCGCTCATCGCGCTGAAAGGGATCCCCCGACCGGAAATCTTAGGCCGGTCATCAGCGAGTGGACGCCGCCGCCGCGGCGATCCATCTCCTTCTCCTTCCCTATCCCCCGCTTCCGGAATGACGCAGGAAGTCTCCCGCTCGCGAGGCAACACGCGCGCAAGTGCATATCGCCACGGGGTCGTCAAAGCCGTCCGCCCGGTGCCCCCCCTCCTCCTCCCCCGCCGGCTTCTTTATCGGCGCGTTCCTCCTTCTTTTGTACCGGTGTATGTACGTGTAGAGGCGAGCACGCAAGAGGATATCGGATGAGCGCGCGTAAGCGCGAGTCGTTAACGCTCCTCTGAGCACCAACACGTGCCGCTTTCGGGATATTTCGCCGGCGAAGATCCAAAAAAGAGATAGGGAGGGAAGTCGCTGCGCGAGGGGAGGAGGATTACGAAGGAGCGGGGGCCGCAGCTCCGGCTTTTTTTTCGGACGGGAAGGCGGGCTACTGGAAAAACTGGACGTAAATCGCTCGAGCAGGAGGTTTTTTACGCAGTTGAGTGTTATTTTGACCTTTTTTTTAGCGGAAACGATTAGGGGATGCGGAAGAGATTGAACTTCAAACAATTGAATTCTGCCGAGTCATTCGGAACATAAAACAGTAATATTAAGGACTCGCTTATCGCACATGGCTGCTCTAAAGAAACAGTGAATTTTCCCTGAGCAATCTAACTTAAATTATCAATTATTCAATGCAATAAAAAAAGAGGATCGATTGGAAGTTTTAATTTATTTCGGTGGTCAATTACACCGCAATCTCTAATGCTGGCGCGCAATAGTTTGAAACTGGGGGATCCCCCGCAATCATGCAATCCGTATCCTGCGAGGAGGGACACAAACATAATTTGCGCGCGGCATTCGTGCCGTGAGTCCGGCGTTGTCCGCGTACCCTACTTTTCCCTTTGTTTTTCTCAACGGCGGCGAGACTTTCTCACTCTCCCCGCGTGTATTTGCGCTTAGCCCTGAGACGCGCCGACCCGAGACCTTACTAATTAATTGGCGAAGTCGCTCAATCGACGGGCGTTTTCGACCTTCCCCGTCCCTTCCCCTCCCACCCGCGCCGCTGCGTGTGTCACTTAGCCCTAATGAAATGCGGACCCGGGAAACGTTGGCGAGCCCGCTTGATTGAAGCCCAGGCGTTACGAGACTTCGCTCATCCTCCAGGCACTTTTCCTACCCCCCGATTGGGGTGAAAATCAGTTGCATCTCCTTGGCTCTAAATTTTCCTCAATGGATTTTGCTTTAAATTTTGAAGTATTTCTTTCTTATTTTGTCGAATAAGAAAAAATAAATATTTTCCACTCCATTTGATATTAATATACGAGGCTTAAATCTTATTGAGATGGCTTACGTGTAGGGGCTGAGAACTCAGCAGGGAATTCATTCAATCGGTGTATCAAAATAAAATACGCGCCTTTTCATAATCCTAAGCTTATAGTTCCCTTAAAGCCATAAAAGATCATAAAATCTGTAATATAACAGCTTGCATTTGTACGATTTCGAATCAATTAGAGACAAAGAGTCCAATTTGCGTTTCATTCATAAACAAGTAAAAATGACAAATCTCTTCTCCATAAACATTTCACGTCGTTATAAGATTCTGTCATTGTAACTTTAAAACATGATTTTCAGCAGACTAATTACTAAGACAGTCTCATTTATTTGCACCACAGTTTGCTAAAATTTTAAGCACGGTTGTCTTTTACCAAAATATGAAGAAAACGCCAAATTTGATTGTTCCTAACTTTTGAAATTAACAAAAAGCCTTTCAAATTATCGATGTTTTTGCGGGAGATAAGCTATCATTAATTAACAAAATAAGAAGTTTTCGAGAAAAATAAATTTTGGTATCTATTGTGTCGAAAATTTTTAGCATTAGGCCCTAATTATTTACAAAGTTTTAATAAAATCCATGACTCAAACAAGTGCCCCTCTTCTGGTTAGTAATTTCACGATTTCCCTAATCGCATTGCCACTAAAAGCGTTGGGCGCAAGTAAGACCCTAAAAGAAAATTTTTTACGAAATACTTGGCAAACAGCGGGGAAAAAACGGCACCCGGCCACCTCCCCGTCCATTTCGGCGAGGTCGTAAGACGAGTCGCGGGATCGTCGGGGCTCTGCGTGCCCGCGCATAACGGCGCGACGTCGCCTCCTTCCGCCCCCATCGCAGCTCCCCCTTCTTCCACCCCCCGGAGGGGCCGCGCCGCGGAGGCGTACGACTTCCGTAAAGGAGTCGCGTTCGCCTCCTCTCTCCCCCTCTGGCTCGCCCCTCGCCGCTCCCCGCCCCCAACCGCCGTTCCGATGAGCCGCGCGGCGAATTTGCGATCGTGCCCGGCGCGTAAAAAAAGCGAACGGGGGGTGGGCGAGGCGCGGGACGCGCGGGGGAGACGAGGCGGCAATGGAATACGTTAATTACGCCGGAGATAAGTCGAGCCTCGGGCGCGGGCGAGTCAAGTGGCTTTTCCTGTTTGCCCGGGGAGTGGGAGAGAGAGAGAGGGCTCGCTTTGGATCCCCGAATTTAAGCTTCATTACGCAAACATATTCCGACGCGCTTAATTCTCCACGGCGGCACGTCTCGCCGCTTCTCTCGCTCTTTCCTTCCTTTCATTCTTTTTTTTTTTGCTCTTTCTCCTCGCGCAAACGGTCCAGGGGACCCTCCGCGAGGCGCTCTCGCAACGAGCCGTCGCGCAGTTTTCTGCTCGATCTATTATACGCAGTGCGACGTGACGATCCGCGCCGGCGGTCCCCGCCCGGCTTTCTTTTACTTTTCCGCCAAGCCCTCCCGGGGATTTCGCCGGTTTTAATTGGTGTTTGTTTTTATGAGCCGTGCGAACGGAACGACGCCCTGTAATTATCGTCGTTTCTTTCAGATGTACAGTGCCGGCCGAACGGTTCTTTGTTTTGCGGGGGCGAACCTTCTGACGCGTTTAGATGGTCTTTGATGAAAGTTAATTAATCTGTAATTTTAATCTTTTTCTTTTTCAATGTGAAATTATTGCAATAATTTCAATACTAAATGTTCTATACCATTTTTAATTTGCGTAAGTGTCCTTACGAAAATCAGTAGAAATAACTTTGTTAACCAATGCAGCTGTTTTCACTAATTTTTAGTAAAACTTCATGAATTGTACTGGTTTTTTACTAATTAAACTTCAGATAATAGATGTTTCTAAATCTTAAAATTTACTTATTTCTTGATGAACTATACATCACTTCCACAAAAATTTTGGAGTACTAATTTACAATAATGACGCAACTCACTGCAAAAATGCTCACATTAGTATAATCAGCAATGGCAGCTCGCAATATCGCGCATCTCACTCGTCACTTTCGCTTTCCTCGCGAGACCAAAATCCTCGGCGCGATTACGAACAGAGGGGAAGAAAAAAAGCCGAGCTCTCGCGCGGGGTATCATCATCGTCGTATCCGCGTGGCCTAAAAAGCGAGGAAAAGGGAGGCGGCTCGGCTCGACTCGCGGAGAAAAAGGCCGATGCGCAAAAAGCCGTAGGGGGAGAGGGAAGAAAAAGAGGGACGGCAGCGCGGACAGCGGCACGCGAGGCCGGCGATTACACGTGCACGCACACCCCCGTTATATATACGCGGCGCAGCCAGCGCACAAAGGCTCGCGCGCGCTCAAAAGGAAGAGGGAAAAAAAACGAGCGCCCGCGCTCGAATTTCCCCCGGTGCGCAGGTACGAAGCGAATTTTCGGGATTTGGAGAAGATTACGGCCGCGATCGGGGATATAATTCGTTAATAAGCGAGTAGTGCGGCCGCTTTGTGCAATGCGGTGCGTGAGCGGCCGAGTGCCGTCGAGGATTGAATATATTGGGATATAATGAGCTTTTCGGATAAATGGTTAATTGGATCCTTCTTTTTATTCGCTATCGGAGAGCTTTTATCACTTAATTTGACTCAGATTAATTAGTCGATGTTTGCTTTTTAAATCGCTAAATGATTTTCAAAACGGAGCTAATTGCTTTGCGGAGTCATGAATGGAGTGCGTAAAATAGTTAAACGACGGGGATATAAAAACGTGGTAGGCGTATAATAGAGCGAGCGAAACTAGAGGGAAAGAAAGAAGGAGAAAGCTCCTTAAAACTTTTACGATGTTCGGAATTTCTTGTGAAATTGACTGCAATATCTCATGTCGGCGCTTACTGAGAGCGGGTCTGTTTTGATTGAAAACACTTGTTGAAATCGGAGATAAGTGTTTTATACGACGGAAACATTCACACCAACTCCTGCCAGTCTACAAATTCATCTCCCCACGGAAAGAAGCGACGAACAATTAGACTCCGAATTTTTCAAAACATTTCAGGAAAAAAAAGCGAAGTTATTTGGCGGTGAATATTCAGTGAACTGGCAGTACCTTCGGCGAAACAATCGGAAAAGAGAGTTTTTACAACAGCTTTAGTGCACTGGCCCATTGACACATTCACGCTTTCCGCGCGAGCGGCGATATTGCCCGAGCCCGCGCGCGCGTCAAACGCAAGTCAACAAAGCGCTCGATCATCCAAACAACGCCTAAAAATACGCTCATTCAACGTTCGAAAATCCATAAAGCCGTGCCTGCGACTCGCCCGTCCCCCCGCGCTCGCCCTCCCCCGCTTTCGCGCTCGCCTTTGTGTGTGCGTGCGCGCGAAACTCCACGTGCATCCGCCCACGCGCGCTGCGGGAGGAAGACCCGCGCGCGCTCGCCGAAAGAAGGAGCGTCCCGCCTCTCCCCCGAGTCGCGGGGCGACCCTTTTTCTCCCCTCTCTCCTCTTCCTTTTTTTTCCCCCCGTGCGCCGAAGGCCCCGGCAGCTCTCCCGAGATTCCTCGCCGCTGGGCTCGCGCGCGCGGAAAAAGGAGGTCATCGCCGCCGCCACCACCGCCTCCCGCGCGCAAGGTCAATACGCTCCTCCTCGCCGCCCCCGCCCGCAACACGCGCGCGCGCACCGGCGATATTGCGTTAATTAAGGGAAATCGATTAATGAGATTCCTCGTGCGCACGCAGATGCTCGCGGCCGGGCGCTCCCCCGTGGCCCTTGGCGCGGTCGCCTCGCGCGACTTTTTTTTCTCCCTCTCTCGCTCTTTCTCTATCCCTCGCGCGCAGTCCTTTTCTCCGTCTCGCTTTCGCGCTCTCGGTCGAGCGCACACGCGCCACGTGGCGACGAGCCCACGGGGCCCTCCTTTGTTTTTCCCCGCTCGCCTCGGCTCCTTCCGTCCGGGCGATTTGTCGCGTTTACACGTTTGTCAAGTATGACTGTGTGTCCGCCCG
This sequence comes from Eurytoma adleriae, assembly GCA_900480045.1. Classification (NCBI taxonomy): domain Eukaryota; kingdom Metazoa; phylum Arthropoda; class Insecta; order Hymenoptera; family Eurytomidae; genus Eurytoma; species Eurytoma adleriae. Next base: position 37,519 of record UXGC01000701.1, on the reverse strand, counting down.
AACAAAGGCGACTTTCTCGTCCGCTCGCCGCGCTTTATTTCGCAAAGACGCCGCCACTGCGCCGAGATGCAGTTACCTTTTTTTTATCTAGTTCAAGTAGCTTTCTCTCCCCCTTCCCTTCGACTCTTTTCGCCGTTCGGGCTTGGCGCTGGTATAAACGAATTGCTCCAACGACATTAGCGACTCTCGATTTGTACAACTGCGACGACAATTTACGGCGCGAGTAATTAAGTTAAATTTAATTCCGCGAATGCCTGCCGCTCCGTGAAACGGACCCGTTATAAATAAATACGTTAACGACGTGAAAGTGTTGTACTCCGAGCTTGAGTGTTGAAGCTACTATTACGTGACGTATCATCGAGCGAGATTGAATTAAGAGATTTTAATAAATTTCAATTAAAGACCCCGTTTATTAGCGTGCGCCAGCATGCAAAGAATAAAAAAACGAGAAACGATAAGCATTAGCGCATTTCATGCGAACGTACACTAATAAGTTGTAATTACAAGTTCGCACTTGTAAACAAGCCGACGATTCTTTACGATGCACGTAATAAAAGCTTGAGTAGCGTAACTGCATAAAATCAAGGCCTTCTGTAATCAGAGGTGTCAAAACATGCAATAAAATTTGCAATGAAAAAATTGTTTTTTTCATCAGTGAAATAAACTTTGGGAATGTAGAATCTTTGCCATTTATGTGGTTAAAATTTCATTCAGAAAAATAAACTCGGAAGAGGTCTGGGTATTTATTTAAAAAAAAAAAAGATGCGAACATTCCTACCGATTTTGATCTCTATACGCAAACAAAATTTCACTTTCAAACGTCGAAAAAAAAAGAGTCACTCATAATGAGTAAAGTAAACATGAATAATTCAAACGAGAGCCTCATTGAAATATATATCATTCGCGCATTTAAACCAAATAAATGTATTTGCATGTATAATGCTTTGCCCAAATTCGCGCGGCTGTCAATAAATCCCGGGCGAGCGCGCACTCGCGCCAATTTGTCGAGTGAATCGTCTCCTCGTTTTTTTCCCCTCCCCTCCCAAGCCACTTTTCGGCGTTATTTATACGCCCGCGCAAATACACTGGCGCGCGAACAAATATTTCTCTTTTTATCTATACCCGGTTTAATTGCAATCGGACCGGCGACGTGTGCCGCGCCACTGATCACCGACAAACGATGACGGCCGCTGGTGGGGAGAGAGACTCGCGCGCTGCGGAGATCCTCGTCTCGAGGTATAACGAAATCACGCCCGAGCGTTTTTCGCTCTGCGCGTAGATGCGGGGGGCCAAACTCGTCGAGTGTTGACTTTGCTGCGCGGAAACGGGCCGCGGGGGCCTCGGGATGACGAAGGCGCCGGGGGGAAAAACACCGGAGAGTTCCGTCAAAGTAGCATCGACGCCGAATCCCATGAATTATGCATTCCTCCAGTCGCGTACCTTTCCCGATCGAATTATCATCCTGCACTCCCAGTTTTTTTTTCACGTTTTCTTTTACGTACCCGTCCGAGATCCCCGGTGCGCCGGGGCGGCTCCACCTTCGTCGAGTGCCTTCCGGGGATCTGAAGAGAGCGGGATGGGCGAAATTAAAAAGAACAAAACCGGCGAATCCGGCCTTTTAATTATTTAAAAGCTCGTTGCATTAAGATATACAGAAGAGGCGAGGCTAATAGCCTTACAATGAAAGGGGATGAGTCCGCCGGTGTTAAGAGGAGAATACCTTTTTTATGTAAAAATAATATAATTAATTAAGCCCTGATTTTTTTAGCTATCTATACGAACGGTATTTTTTAAGGTATCTATAAATTATTCATTAATTTTCATTTTATCCGAACAAACTGAAGAGGCACAGTTTATTATTCTAGTAAATTAATTATATCCAAAATAAGCGTGCGTCATTTAATTTTACACCCGACAATAAAAATGTTAGTTCAATATTAAAAAGAAAGACGCGATAAAGATTTTCTAATGAAACGTTAAACGATTAAAATCCAAGCCCACAAATCAAAACAAAATAAAGGAAAAATTCATTCGCCGTGGGTAAAAGTGTACAAGCTCGTAGGCGTGTAATTGCTCGTTGAATTCACACATGGATTGCCCATAAACGACTCATCCTCCTTCCTCCTCTAATCAAATCGTCTCGAACGCGCAGTCTCGCGTCGATGAGCAATGAAGCACACGCACGCTCGTCGTATCCCCGTACTCGATAAACGTTCCCGACGTCGTTCGCGGAGGGCGAAGAGCGAGAGAGACGGGGAGATGGAGAGACCGCGAGCGAGCGAGACGGAGGCAGGCGCAATGTCTTCATTGTGGAAGCGAGAGACGCGGCCCATTGTGTCGGCGCCTCCTCTTTCGCCGCGTGTGCACATGTGCCGCTGCACGCACGCCGCGCCGCCTCGACATATGCGCGACGCGCATGGCTGCCCCCCACCTCCGGGTCCGCCCGCTCGCCAATCGCGATAAAAATTATCGTTACTCGTGCCTATCCTGCGCGGCTCTCTCTCCTTTTTTTAGCCCTTTCCTCCCCGGAGTCCGTTGTTACTCGCGCAGTTTGCGTTATACACACGCCGAGCGCGCCGGATTATGCAAATTCGTAATTGACACTTTTTTGCGACACTCGGGGTGCAGGTTTATTGGTCGTTGATATTTTACCGCTCAGTGGGCGCGAACGTACGCGGAATGGGCTTGTTTACTTTTTACGCGGCGATTTATTGGAAAAAATCACTTTGAAAAGATTTTTTATGCAAACTGCAATGTATTGCAGGATTGTTAAAACTGCTAAGTAAAAAATATTTAATCTGTATCAAGTAATTATTATAAAATATAATTTACTGATATGTATGAAATGAAATTGCCAATAATTTATATATTTATCTTTGTATACGCAATAAACAACTATTCTACCTAAAATAAAAATTTTTGTTATAATTTTTTTTATATACTCGACAACAGCCACTAATATTAATTGTACTTTAGTACATAGGGCTAAACAATGCGATTGAATGTATATTATATTGTCGCCAAATTTGATTATAGCCCCGCGCTAATAAAATCACATCTATGCCGGGACACTACGAATCAAAGGAAAGTACATAATCGAATGAGAACAAACACTCGAATCGTCATAAAATAGTCCGCGCTCTCGTATTTAATTGAGTCAAGTGTTTTTCATTGTTGCGCAACCGCGCGCTGCAATTACGTCGAGTACCTTTCACGAAGATCCGGCGTGAATCCCGCCTTCCTGCATTGACCAATTCACTTTGCTCCCCGGCGTCGAAGGATTAAAAAAAAGGGACAGAGAGAGAAAGAGAGTATACGGCGAGGAGACTCGCTTCATTCAGCCCCCGCGCCAACAATCGGGCCGCCATTACCATACATCCTATCCGCCCGCAGAAATCGAGTTTAAAGACAAAAATGGCCGAGAGGCCGCGCGCGTTAAAACGCAAATTCCTCGTCGCTCAAATTCAAATGCAAATTCCTTTGTGCCCTCCCTCGCGCACATAAAACGCGCCTCTGCCCCCTGCGCGCTCTGAAAAATCCGGAAAAGCGAGCCGAAGCGCTCGTTCGTCTCGCTTTATCTGCGAAATTAGTCGTGTGTACTTTGCCGGCGCGCATAGGGGTAGTAGCAGCAGCGAAGGTCCATCTCTCTCTCTTGCTCCCCCGCTCGCAAGGGTCTAAATTAATGATATTCCCGACGCGCGATCGTACGCGATAAGGGGGGCCACCACCGGGGGTAGCATTCAGCGGTCCTTAATAATGGCCTCTGCGAGAGAGGGCCGCCTCTCGCGCAATTTCGCGCGCCGCCGCGAGCAGCGCGAGCCCCGCTCGCTCCGTCTCGCGTGTCACTGGGTTAGCGTATATAACGCCCGGCGAGCGCGTCGCCTCGCTCCCTCGCGCCGGACGTTTATCTTCGCCGGTGATTTACGATCCGGCCTCTTTCCGCGCTTTCCGTCGCGCCGCCCGCGCGCGACAATCGAACCGAGGAGCCACGTCAAAGCAGAGACAGAGAGAGAGAAGTCCCCCTTTTTTTTCGGGGTACACGTAATACCCAACGCTGAGATGCGTATCTGCAGATGCGCGCGCGATTGGGACCCGATTGCTCGGCGGGCGCGTGCGATTTGTTTATTTACTTGTCGATCATCCGCGGGGGCCGCGCGCACGGGGATCGAGATCCGGATAAGGACGCGTCCGCTCGCGTAAGTGTTATGTATATAGGTCCAGTTTAATTGTCCGGTCTTTTGTCGGGATTTATTGGTCTGAGATGGGGATTTGAAGAAGCGCCGCTGCCTTTCATGCGGGGTGCTTTTGTTGCGCGCCAGATGGGAGATAAACTTTTCCTCGCTCTCGGCCTTTGACGCGCAATCGGAATTGAGCAATACACCGCAGTTGTCCCCGGAAACATCGATATTTAAGTACAGTCGAGTTGCCTCAATTTACGAATTCGCTACTGCTGTCGACACCGGGGTAATTGCATTGTAATGACGTCATTTGAGAATCCATTTATTCGTGTCGCTCGACGCGTCGAAATCTGCGAAGTGCGTCTTACAATTTCGAAGCGCACGTTTTGACCGGCCCAGCAAATGAACGAGCGGGGAAAGGATTGAAGATTCGCACGTGTAGCGAAAGTGTGCGAGCGGATTAAGAGGGATCGAGTTTTGTTTACGCGGGGTCTCGCCGAAAATCCTCCTTATTTTCAATTCTCGCAGCGGACGCTCCCGCAGATAAGCGATCTGCCTGCACTCGGCGAAAATAGCCCGCGTCCTCGGCAAAAATACGGGCGGCCGATTGCTTTTTAATAGCGGGGCTTCCGAGCCCAAATGAGAACCGTCCAATTAAACGACACCGTTTTCGCGAAAATATTTTGAAGTTGACCGTAAATTATGCGGCGAGGTAAGAGGGGAAAGAGAGAGACAAAGCGAGGAAATTTCTCGGTAGGTTAAGGAAAAAAAAGGTTTCCGGAGCAGTAAAATCGCCGAGGTCCCTCGTAATTCGCGGGAGTGCGCACGTCGACGGGGCAACGGTGTCGCGCAGGTATATGGGTGCGTCGATGACAATGGGGGCCGCGGCTCTCTCTCTCTCTCTCTCTCTCTCACTCTGGGCCGACCTGCAAAGGCACAGCCCATTGCGGACATTAAAATACGTTAATACCACCGAGCTCCAGTCAATCATAAATTCAAATTTGTATTTATGACGGATAATAAGTTTAATAAGGGCATTTACGAATGACGCGATTTTCAATACTCCGAAAGGTTAATACCACTCCTGTGCTCCTTGAGGGACGTTTAGTAATTTAGACGTGACGGATTATTCGGCTTCTCATTGTGCGTGCACTTAGTAGTCTCGTTGTAACTCATATTTAATACTGGACGGGCAATTAACCTAATACTCAAAAGTGTCCCCCTGACCCCGACGCAGCGCGGCTCCGTTACCAGCGCAACGGATTTCCCCGCAGGAAAATATAGGAGCCGGTATGTCGCGTTTTCCCGGGAACGGCGGAAGAAGAAAAAAAGGAGCAGCGGCGCAAAAAAAAAGAAGGAAAAACCGGGCGCGGGGAGAAAGAGCGGGGCGCGGGGAGAAAGAGCGGGCCGCGGGGATCTTTTACGAGCGTGGAAAAGCCGGGGCGAGGCTGCACCGGGGTCCGCGCGTGACGCTGCATTATAGGGGCGCGCGCATAAATTACTCGGCCTTTTTGCCGGCGCTGCGTGCGCGCGGCGCCCGCGGGGGCCGTCGATTCGCGCGCGGAATATATGGACGCTCGCGGTGTACCGGGGAGTTCGTTAATGCCCCGGCGCGGCTCTCGCTCGCTGCGCAAACGCCGCTGGAAAATTCGAGATATCCACCTCCTCCCCCGCCGGTGTTTCGCCGTCGCGCTTTTGTTTTCCGAACTTTGTTTTTTAAACGGCAGCGAGAGGTATTTGAAGCGCGTATGAATTTTCGGGATGCTTTGGGGGTCTTGTTGTTGGAAATCACACCGCTGTAATAATTTAACTCCGAGACTATTTTTTGTTCTTTCGTATACGCTTGTTTTCTTGTGGAAGGAGCGTGTTATGCTTGTAAGTTTGGTTTTTTATCGCAGTTTTGCGGGAATATATTTTGAAACTTTAAGAATTGAATGGAGCGGGATTTGGGAAAATCGGCACGCTCGCCTCCTATGTGTTTTTTCCGTTTCAAAAGCAACGAAATCGACTTTGAATCAACGGCAGTTTATCTTTTCTCTAGTGCGTAGCGTATGAAGTCGACAAAAACTTTTTTACGTTCACGTCGCTGTTTTTATTAAAAAATACGTTTTTTAGCGTTTCTTTTTTTTACTCTGTCCTTTTTTCCGAAGACATATTTTTCAAAAGTATCACAGCTGCAGAATCATTGCGAATTTTTCTTTTTTTTACCACTTTTTGCAGTCATCAAAGAGAGTCAAAAAGCTTTTGAATGATTTCCAGAGAGATTCCATGTAGAACGAGATATGCGAAAAGAAAAATTGAAATTTCACATGTACGCTGAGTGCCACCGTCCAGCCTCTAAAGACGCAGAACTTTCGACGTACACGCTTGTAAGATTCGGGAATATGTTACGACGAGTCTATACTGAGGCATTATTCGAATACAAAATCTTTTTCAGATAATAAAGTCGTAAACAGAAACTCGAAACAAAATAACTAATGCGGGTACTGACACACTGCAATTTGCTATAATTATACCTCCGGCTAAATAGAGATTATTAATGTGAAATATTTCTCTTTGAGGCTTTAATTCAAACAGAATTAAATAACATGTAATACTTCGTGTCACGTGCATAATTTTCTCCTAAAACATATAATTCACCTTCAAATTCTCTATTAACTCATCAAAAGCGTGTGACGAGCTCTTTAAACGCGATAGAATTGCAATTTTCCTTTTACAAAATTATGTGAAATATTCCGCGAAAAAAAAGGAAAACGGAAAAATAAAATGAAATTCACCAAAAGAGAAATCAACTTTGAATCGAAACGAGTGTATACACAGAGAATTTTCGTAAAAGGATCAAATGCGCTGGTTCTCGCGTGTACAATATACATTACGCAATTATAAACGATATACTGTAAACAAACGGGGGCTCGCGAGGCTCGGGCGTAGCGTATGAACAAACACGAGCCTTCGGGCATTCGGCCCAGAATCCTTTTTCCAGCGAAGAGCGCGTTAAGCAGCGTAATTAAATTGCCATAAATACTGTTGACCCAGTGAATTAAGTCGGCGGGAGGGGGTGGGAGAGGGCAAAGCTATACAACCCGCTCTCGAGTACACTTTATTCTGGAGTGCGCTCAAAACGAACTATCGATTCTACTCCGCGTCCTTCCCTCGAACTCGGCTCCCAGTCCCGGAAGCTGCATTTTTCACCGCGCGGTCCCGAGCGACCCGGGCCGGCGGCTCCCGGGGCGACGTCGGCGGATATAATTATGCGGCCCCGCGTCTTTTATGAATATGCAACGACGCGAGCCGTCGCCCGGGCTTCCCGAAAATCGACGAGATCTCCGGGCATCGATCGGCCCATCTCGGGGATCGCGCCCGTCGGGCACAGACGCGCCGGCAATTTCGAGGGAAAGAGTCCCGCAGCACACCTGCCCGGCGTGGGTATTATACCTGAGCACCGCGGCCGCTCCGTAATCAGCGGGCGGACCGGAGCGGCGGACGAGGAGAGGGCCTCGCTGCTTCTGGCGCGAGGAGAGCCGGGCGCGTCTCCCTCGCGGCTCTCTCCCGCGTCCCCAAATCCCCCCTCCCCCCCTAACACGCGCCCGGAATAACAAATGCGCGGGGGCGCCCGGGTTATATATACGTATATATATATCCCCGGGTCGCGACAATGCTCACGCTCGAGGCGTAATGAGTTGCCTCGGACGCTGGCTGGGCGCGTCGGGAGCGAGCGCGCTAGAATACGCGCGACGGAAATAAAGCAATAAAGCCACGGGCCTCTTCGTCTTTGTCTCCCCTGTCCCTCCCGCCGCTCCGCTTCACCGTATCTGCCGCGAGCGCTCGCCTACGCGCCGGACCTATCTCCGGCTTTTCGGCCTCTCCGTCTTGGAGCTCGCTCGCCCCCGGAGGGGCTAATTCGCGCTGCCTCTCCGTCCTTCTCTCGCTCGCTCGCTGCCGCAGATTAGCGGCTAAGACGCTCCGCGGCCCAAGGTCGGCCGGTCCCCGCGTGTGCGTGCGCCGGGGCCCCTCTGCCTAATTTCTCTCTCTGTCTCTCGGGCGCGCCGCCGCGAAAGCCGGAGGCCGCCGTCTTTTCGGGGCCTCTCTCTCTCTCTCTCTACCTGCGGTGCCGCGCGATCGGACCCTCTCGCTCCCTCCCGCGGCGGCCCGGCTGAGTGTACGTGACGCGGCTTAGTCACCGAGATATACAGCCCCGCGCGGTCCCGACCGACCCGAGGGGGAGGGCAGCCCATAGGCGAAGAGGATCTTATTATGTACCTAAGCGTTCCGCCGACGCCGCCGCGCTGTTTTCGGGGCTTCCTTTCGGGCTGCGAGAGCGGGAATTGTGCGGCGCGGCTGTCCGCGCGCCCGCCACGATTTTCGGCCGAGAAACGTACAGCTCCGCGAGTCCCTTACTCGTTACCGGGACTTTTGGGAATAAAGGCCGAGCCCGTCCTGCGGGCGCCTTTGTTTCCCACAGATTACTTTTTGGCTAAAGTCGCCGCGCCGCGCTCGCAGATTTCACGGCTGATCCCCATGATTTATTGGGAGATTGCTGTTATGTTGTACCGTTACAGTTGATTTTTCTTGGTTTTGTATTAACTGACAAATGGGGGACAGTAATGAAAACAACCGAATTTAACTGGAGCGCGCTTATAAATTTTATGATAAATATTCAATTACAAAGCAAACGATTAATCAGGATTGCATTATATTTAAAATAATTTGGAATACAAAAACACGCAGTTTTAAATATGTATGAACAATGCATAATTTTCAATAACCTGGTCATATTCATGCGCAAAATTATTCAATCAGTTCAAAGCACGTTTGAAAACAAATGCAACAAATTTTGATTATTATTTAAACAAAACATTTTCATTGTTAAAAACAAAAATTAACTATACCGTTATAAATTTAAAATTTTTGCAAACTTAAATATTTTAAACGTAGTACAAACGAAAATCCTTCGAAGTAAAGTCTAAATTGAGGGCAATGTCACCCTACGCGATTAGCCGAGATTATGCCGAGTTTATACTAGAGGCCAGACTTGTAAAATGCGAGCAACGCCTCTTACCCAAAACCTTTCCCTGAACACGGTATTCGCGAACGTCCTTTTCCACATTTCCGCGTGTCCTGCCGCGAAAATTTTATACCTGGCCGTCAATAAAATCTAATCCCGTCCATTCCCGCATCCCCGTCAATACGGCTGAAACAATGGGGGTTGCAATTAGCAACCGCTAAGTGAAATAAACAAATTTGAGGATTGGGGTGGCCCCTCGGATTGCAGCCGCGCTTCCGTGGAAGTTGTTCCGAAATTTACAATCCCGGCCGGGACGGACTCCACCCCCACGGAATGGCGAAAAACGGGGAATTCCCAGGTATATGCGGAAGCCGTCTCCGCGCCCGCGCGGCGGCGGCGAAACCCGAACCGCGCGCAAGCGGGACGAAGGCAGGCAGGGGAGAGAGACAAAATGCCCATATATATCCTCTCCCCCCCGGCCGCTTTCGGGGACCGCCCGTGGCGCGGGGAAAATGATCGCGCGCGAGGTCGTCCCTTCGCCGCGTCCTTGCTCCCTCTCGCGCGCGCGCGAGCGCGCGTGCTAGCGAGCCAGCCTGCCCCTGTTATCCTTCGCCAGGACACCATTAGACGCTGGCTGCTTCGCCGCTCCTTTTAGCCTCCTCTCGGAAATGTATACGGCTGCGGCGCGGCCTCGCACGCGTTAAAATGCCTCCGGGCCCTCCCTTTTAGCTCTCGCGCGCAGATACGCCGCGTAGGGCTATTAATCGTCCGCGACGTTTTCTTCTTTTCTACGCGTCTGCCCCCTCGACTCTCCGGATTGCGTCTTTAAACGACGGCCCTTAGCCCGGGAATTAGCCATGATCGTGGAAAATTGGAAGTTCGCGCGTTGACTTCCTTTTTTTTTATTTCGGTGGGATTCAATTTTTTTTGAGTCACGGTCGGTTGAAAATAAACGCGTCGATGGTCGACGTGCGAAATCTGCGATTGCCGATTGCGGCGCCGAGGGCGTGTTAGTTCTGTCGCTCGTGTAACCCGCGCTTTTTTACACCTCTTTCCTTCGTCAGTTGCGCTTTTTCTGATTCGTATTTTTTTGAGAAAACTCGGGTAGGCAATAAATTAGGGGAGTGATGATGGATGGGACCGAGAATTTCGGAGACGTCGATTTTTATCGAGAACCAGGAATGTCCCCTCTTTTTTCTCTTCTCTTCCAGCCGCTCGTCAGATGATGCGTTCTCGCGTGTTGCTCAACGAACTTTTTTAGCGACTCCCGACGTCATTATATCGAGACTATAACCCGAATTCTATCAGCCAGTCTAATTAGTGTACGCCAACTGTTTTCCCGCCTTTCCATTCAAATCGCGTAGTAAACAAACAAACCATTGGGTAAATATTTTCCAAACACTACTTATCGAATTTTATTACGCTGATTAGTACAGCCGAAAATCGAGTGAAAAACATTCGAACGTCACAAACATCTTTCGTTCTCGATGAATATTTGCCGCGCCTCGAAGACCGTTCAAATCGGCGGTCTCGGCCTGGCGGTCGGGCGCGTCACCACCGCGCCAACGACGCGTTGATGGATTCACAGTGTCATTTCCTCGTCGAGGCGGCCGAACGCGCGCGCCGCACTTTTAAACAATGGCCTCGGGGAGAGCGGGCTCCCCCCGGCCTCGGGGACTCCCGCTGAGCGGAGAAAATTATCAAGCGACTGCTGCGGGCCTCTAATTCCGCGCCGGCGGCACGGGGACCGCGCGGAGCGGCTCCTCTTCCGTTGGGTCGCCGCGTCTAGTCTCCCTTTTCATCGGCGCGGACGCGATTTTACTGCCTGCCGCGACGGCGGCCCTCGTTTGGGGCCCCTCCCCGCGTAGCGGCCCGACGCGCCTCCAGCCGAGACGCATTTATGGCGCGAGGCTTTTCCGCCGACCCTCCTCCCCCGTGCATTGCTCTTATAACTGCTCTTATATTGCTCTGTCCCTCTCGGTTTAAGTGAGGATCTTCGTTAATGACGTCTTCAATAATCCCCGCCTGCGAAACATTTTCACTTACTTTAATTTCCTGCGCCCCGTTACGTCGCGCCGTAGCGCAGAGATGCTATTAGCGACGGGCTGGCACCTAGGCGAAATCGGTTTTGTATTCCATTTGTCTAGACGGCCTATGTATTTTAACGGCCTAGTGTCTCTTGCATAAATTACCGCAATCTAGCCAGCAAGGAATTAGTTGTGAAATAAAAATTTGACAGCAATTTAAACACGTCCGCACTTTGCACCGCTTTTATATTTACTTCAAACCCTACTTAAAGTAAAATTAAACTCCGTGAAAAGGAGAGCAAAGTACCTTTAAAATTCAACATACAGTCATCAAAGCTCGAGTTAACGCTCGTAAAAAAGTAATGAGAGTATCGTGTATTTCCATTGTCGGCCATTTTTAGCAAGAAAAAACTCAGTCAGCTAACGAGCGTTACTTATTCACGCGGTTACTTTGCAAAATCCGTGAGTTCTTTAAATTATTCATATTCGCGTTGGACGGGAAAGATTAAAATATAAAAATCCGTAAATAAACATCGCACTTTCCCGTAGGTTTACTGTCGTTCATCCCTCCCGTTTGTACCACTTTACTATTTTTCCCATCGAGATTGTGCATTTTTGTCCACGCTCCTTTTAAACACTTTCCATATTTCATGAATGCATAACGCCTGTATAGTTAAACGATGCTTATTTTATAATTATCGATCGGACGTACTCAAGTGTAGCCTCATTATTACAAGTAAATAAAGTTTTTTGAGTCATCCAGCATTAATATTGTCATTAATCGATATTTTACCAAAAGGATAGTTAAGCATAATATAGTAGCTACTTTTTATTATTGTTTATTCAACAAAAAACTGTGAAAGAATCTCGACGTTAATTTACATCAGTATAATAAAGTTACGCAGTTGGTTCCAATTCATTAATGTTGCTCTGATATAGTAAAGTTTATAAAATAAATAAGTGCTGTAGAAATAGGAAAATCACTTCGATGACATCGTTACGACGTTTAAACAAAGTTAGAGCCGAAAAAAGGTGCAGACTCGTTTCTCGCGAGATCAATCAACAACAAAAAGCGAATGCAAAAAAGGGATAAACAACCCGGGCAAAACTGGTCAAGCGAGAAGCAACGAATTTCCCGCGGCGCGCGTGTGCGTTTCGAGAAAAAAAAACTCCAACTGCGCAAAAAGCCATCCGTTCGGCGTGCGAGTGCTCCGGGGGGGAAAATCGTGAGAGCGCCGCTCGAATTTTCCCTTCGCAGAGCTACACGCGGCGGGTTTAGTTCGCGTCGCCGAGGGCGGCGCGGGGGTGAGGCCACTTCGGAAATCGACTTAGCCGGGGAGCCGCCGCCGATGGCGCGGCGTCCGAGGCGCGCTCTTTTTCTCCCTCGGACTTTTTCTCCCCGCGAGAGCGCGGGGGCACACGCACACACCGTCAGAGGACACGGCGACGTCGGCAGGGGCGCGCGCGCGCGCACACAGAGGCGCGCGGGGCTGCTGCCGCCGCGTCGAGGGGGAAGAGAACCGCCCGCGGCGAACGACGGCGAGGGAAATCGCGAGAGGATCGCGCGCGCCGCGGGACGCGCGCTCGTCCTGCCTCGCATTACCGCGCCCTGCGGGGTCGAGCCGGGCGCGAGGGAGCGACCGGGCGAGATAGAGAGAGACGGGGCGACGGCGTCGCCGGCCTGAAACACGAAGCGGGTTTTAGCGTCGCGCCGTCCCTTCGTCGTCGTCCCCTCCTTGCCCCGCCGCCTCGCTCGTCCGCAGACATTTTTCTCTGCAAAATAAGGAGCGCGAGGAGGAGGAGGCGAGGGTCGAGGGAAGCGCGTTCATTCTCCCGCTTTCTTACTCCCGCGCGTCTACTCTCGCGCCAGGTCTCTCTCTCGCGCGCCCCTCGCTCCGTCTCCGTCTCGCCGGCGGAGGCCGAGGAATGCGCCAAAGGCGTCGCTGGCGCGCTGCTCGCCGGCGAAATTATCCCCCTCGGCCGCCTCCCCGCCGCCCCCGGGCGGCCCCCGACGTCCCTTTGGCCGGCGCGAGATTACCGATCGATGATGATTATCGGCAGCCCCCGTCTCTCTCTGCGCGCGTCGCGAGGGATTCGCGCCACCGAGGATTTAGGCAGCGGACCCGCCGCGCGCGCGCGCACACACACACTCAGACGGGCACACCGACGAGGCCCCGGGGTGAGCGGGTGGCGTACGTGTTTGCGCAGCCGGGGGTCGCTTCCTTAACGGTCGCCCCGCCGTCGACGCTTCGCCTCCGCTGCGTCGACGATCGCGCGTAAATCGAGTTGATTAAGTCGCGGGGGATCGCACTGCTCACGCGCGCATATGGCCCTGAGCCTTTTTTTTGCTCTCCTTGCCGTGCCGCCGTCTCTCTTTTTGTTCGGGGGCGCTGCCGCGGTGCGGAGTTTTTCGGGGGTCGGCCGCCCGATTATGTAGCCTCGGCGACAGGCGCGTCGCGGACCTTTGTGCAGCGCCCACGAAGGAAAAAAAATTACATTATGCAGATTGCCTTTGTAACTTATCGCCGCGCTGCCGTGTGGAAGAGTGCATTTTATGGATGATTAGTGTAAATTCTCTTGTTCCCTGCAGACTTTTTTTTGCTTCGGAGGGGCGGGAGCTCAAAGAGGAGGCGATTCCGTTTGAAACAATGCCCACTCGAGAGCTGGACGTGCGCTTAATTGACAACCGGCGAGTGATACACGGCTCTGTCTAATTCTTCCGATAAATATAATTAATTCTTCAAGCGAGCGCAAATTGATTTTATACGGAGGCTCCGTACTGTAGCAGCATCTGCTCAGCGCTGATTTTCTTCCCATTGACGATGTTTAAAGTCTCTTTATCGGTGACGGCTGATTTGCGCTTTAAAAAAAGACGCACAATAAGCTTAGTACCCTCCAATCATTAGCATGCGATCGAGCAAATATTCACTTGCTCACCCCGAAAACAGCTTCCGAATAAAAAGGCTCGTAATGCGCAATCATACCGCCATTCTTATCGTCATAAGCCGTAATTATTTTCAGGCCACAATTAATTCAGAAGTCAAAACTTCCCGACCAACTTGAAGGGGCTGGGAGTCTAAGGTCGAGGTACATCCATCGTGGGGAAAAGGCCTGCTGTCGCCTAAGCACGTCCCGGCGTCGATCCTAATATTCATGAATTTCGCCTTGGCGGTGCCCCCTTTCTCCATGATAATGGCACTTGTGCACTTTTAGCTTTTACAATAACTGCGGTATAAGACGCGCCGGTTGTGCACGTATATACGAATTCGTTTATAGTCGCAACCGAGGGCAAAGGATCCAGAGAGCAACAAATTACATACCGAGAGTGCCGGGGAAAACTTCATCATACCTACGGTTCGTATTGGCCTGGCAAATGGCACACAATGAAACGATTGCCGCTAATGAAACAGACGCCGTCACATCTATGGAAAGATTTAAACTTTGAAAAGTAAACAAATGAAAATGTAAATCGCAGAAAAGTGCCTTATTGTTAAAACCCTCGAATCACGTACATTTGTCCGTTTTTAAGAAGTCCTAAAAGGGAGCAGTTCATCACATTCGGAAAGACAGTCCAGCTCCATTTGGAACGTCAGTTTTGAACAATAACGAAGTGGGCGCAGAGGTCGACCGAGACCCGGCCGGCTCCCTTACGACCAGCGATAAAAGTGCCGGGCACCATAAAAGTCCGCCCTTCCGGCAAAGTTCGAGCGAAAAATCGCGGATCCCAAGGCGGCCACAGAACCGATCGTCAAACAAGGTGGCCGCGTCGCCGCGCGTCGCGGCAATATAATGCCCCGCGCGCGACGCGCGCGCCTGCGCCCCGGACCGCCGCGCGCATCGCACGGATCCTTGACCGCTTTAATCTCGATCTCCGTGCGACGAGGGGCGCGCAGAGCCTGCGGCGCGGCTTCCGAGAACCGCTGGCGGTACCGCCCCCCGAAAACGCGGGGCCGCCGAGGCGCGGAGAGAAAGCGCAGGCCAGCGGCGTCGCCCCTGCATCTCACCGCCTCCGCGAGCCTGCTCTCGCCCACAGTCACGCACGCGGAGAAAAATTGGTCAGGAGGTGGAGAAGGGTTTCCCGCTGCCGGGCGCGAAATTCGATCTTCATTAGCGATTCATATGGGTTCGCCGGCGGCCTTTTTGATGCTCTCGCTCTCTTTCTCTCTTACTCGATGTCGGCGAGCTGCTTTGTGCGTACGTGACTCCGGTCCGGCGAGTTTGTTACGGGGAAGACTGGTCGGCGAGCCCCCGTTCCCGCATCCCCTTTGTGCCGAGGGCGCGCGAATCGACTTCGTCTTTTTATCGCGTGCAAGCCCGCGCGCATCATCGCCTCCGAGCTAAAGCTCGTTAGAATGGCGCGAGGATGCGAAAACTTGAAACCTCGTTAGTTTTTTGGCTGGACGGCGTAGTGGGCTCGTTCATCGGAAACGTAAGATTGATTTGAGGGACGCAAAATTGTTTATCTCGTTTTCACGGTGTACCAAAGAGAAAGGCCTATTTCAAAATCGCTTAATTTACGGTAACAGCAAACATAAACAGTTATTAAGAAGTTCGTCTAAATAAAGCAACGAAATCGGTTACTATAGAAAAAATAAATTTTATAAAAATTTTTAATTAGTGCTAAATTTAAATAATTTGTAAAAAATATTCATTCGTTTTATCGCACGAGCGGATCCACCAATAGAAATTCATCGGACGCACGTTTGTCTTTAAAAACTTTTCAGTATTCTCGCCTCTTGCGAATATAAACGAACGGCAGCATTTAAAAGTGCATACATTTTTAGTACACTGTACTGTAATTTTTATTTAATGGGTTATAAACAACTTAGACACGTCACAAATATTAACGCAATTTATCAGAAAATTCTATATACTACGTGATTAAAAGGAGTAATGTGTGTACTAGAAATATAATAAATTAGACTAAAGACTTTTCCCAGTGTAAGATTAAATTTGATTAAGAAAAATAAATTTCGGCTCGCACGAGCGGCTAAATAAATAAGAATGCTAAGCGTCTTCCCGGCGCAGCGCGGCGCGTCGATTAGCTCACATAAATAACGAGAGAGGCAATCTCCCGGTTGCATCATTTACACGCTAGCTCACGTCAAAGATCACTCGGCCGCAGTCCACGGCTTTCATTTAAGCGCTCCTCGCGCTCTCCCGCGCCGGGGCTCGACGGCCAATTCATTAAGTTTTTCGGGATGAGCTATAGGGGTGGTGCACGCTCGAGCGCTAATGCGGGGCTTCGCGCGAAATTAGGTTCGCGCGCCACGTACACACGTGCACTCCGTTCTCTCTCTCTCTCCACTCGGGTTATACGGCCGCGCGGCCCGACGACGCGGATTAGCGGCACTGGGCCTAATTGAATTTTTGATTAGCGCGAGCGAGCCGCGCGCAGGCGCGCCGTTCGGCTCCTCGCCCCGCTCGCCCCCCTTTCTCTCGCTCCACGCACAGCCGGCGCGCGGGGAATCGAAAAAATATCACGCGGCGCCGCGGAACGAGGCCGTCGAGTCATCAAAGCCGCGGAGCGACTCTCGGCCCCGGAAAAATCGGCATCTGCGCTCTCTCCCCCCTGGGCTCCCTTATTCGTGCTCTCCCCTCGGCGATTCTTCTCGAGCGCGTCCGGGGCGGCGGCCGAGCCCGCGAACGTCGCGCAGTCACGCGAATACGAGCCGCGCACGCGGGAGACGCCTCTGTGTGTGGCGCGTACGCGGCGGGCGTGTACGCGCTGATCCAGACGGATGCGTGACGACCCGCGGGAGGGTGGAGGCGGCGAGCAGACGCATCGGAGGCGAGCGAGGAAGAAATTGGATGACGGAGGATTCGCGTGAGCGGGGCCAAGGCTGCTTCCGAGCGACAAAACGAGATGCGCCTAGGAAGGAAGGCGTTCTTAATCGGGGTGCCGATTATTTTCGACACTTCTGGATTTATTGCAGCTTATTAAATCGTTTTTTTCGAGCGAAAATAAATTAATTTACTAGTCTCTTTTCAGTGCATGCAGAAACGATTGGTGCTTTTTATGTAGTTATGTATAATTTTTAAGTTAAGATGAATTTTTAATAAAACAATAAATCACACACTTGCTTATCTTTTATTTTATATCGATTTGATTTTATTTTCCTTTTTTGTTCACATAAATGTCGATGGACTTTCAATATTCATGTTCAGAAATGAAATGACCTATCCATAAATTCAATGATATAAAATGTTGTGAAACATTTGATTGGTCAACTAAAACAATGGAATTTTCATTGTTAATCACATCGATCAATTGAGTATTTTCGTGGCATAAATCGCAAGATCTATATAGGCAAAACAAATAAGAACGGTCATGATTTGTTCACGTCACAATTTTGACCGTTAGCACCTGACGGATGGCCTTCGCAGCCAAAACTTCAAAGCACTGCATAACAATTATCGCATCTACTCTAACAAAGGCATCCCCGAGTCATCAGTCAAGCTTTTCCAAACCTTTTCTCTTCTCCCGAAACTGCTTGGCCTCACCGAAAATCCGCGCGCCCCCGGACGCATTTTCCACGGCACACAAAAAAAGGTGGGGGAGGGAGAGGTGGGCGCACGGGAGCCCGAGGGAAAGCCGCGGTCTCCCCCGCTCTCGGCTGGAAATTTACCGAAGCGCGAGGTGGCCAGGCCATAGCAGACGGGCCCAAGAGAGAAGGAAGGAAGGAGGCTCGCTCGGCGTATACCCAGCCTCCCCCCGGCCTCGCCGCTGTACCCGGCGCGCCTGCATACCCTCGGAAACGAGGAGAAGCTAGACTACGCGCTCGGCCGCGCGTCTCCCGCATCTCTCGCGAGCTCCGCTAAGAGCGAAGCTCGGGGGGATGGGGGAGTAGTCGGCGGCCCCGGCCTCTCTCTCTGTCTCTCTCTCGCTCGCTTTCTAGACAGACGAGGACGGAAGCGACAGCGAGCGAAGGAGGCGCGGCGGCGGCGGCCGGGGGGAGAGGTCGCCGCCGCCGCCGCCGCTATGCGCGACGCGCCAAGGGATCACCCCAAGCGCGAGGGGGACGCCGCCGAGGTGCTGTGCACGGCGACGAAGCTTTCGATCGCGGCTGCCCCTGTCCGTGTGCTCGCGCGCGTCTGCGTGTGCGGGAGAGAGCCGCGCGCGCGTGGCAAACGAGCAACGGCGGCGGCGGCGGCTCTCACAGGCCTGCAGAGAACCCCGCGGACCCTCGCGCCTGGCCTGCAGCTGTCTCTCCCCGCGCGCCCACCCCTCCTTCCGCCCCACGCTATATACACCTAGGCCGCGGCGGTAGGCCTTTTCTCGCATTTTTCTCGCGCGCCGCCTGCATTGACAGCTAATTCCCTCTGTCCGTGCGCCGGCGAGCGCAAGCGGTTTATTTGTTCGCGCGCTAATCTGCCCCCCAGCGCCCGCCGGCGTAATCCGCTGCACCGACTGTCGCCTCCCCCTGCCAGCAAGCGCGCTCTCCACTATTACTGTACCCGTACCTCCCGTTCGGTCGCGATGGTATTTTCGCGAAAAAGGGAAGGCCGCTATTCGCGCTTTTATATCCCCGCCGCTTTGGCTTTTTGCCTGCTCGGCTCACGGCTTCTTGCGAGGGCTTTTTTATACACTTTTTTTTTATTAATTAATCGCCGGACTCGGCGCACATTTTGATATTTTACGGGATCTCGATTCGGCGGAAAAGCTGCGTGAAAAGAGAGCTTCCTCTGTTTTCGGCCTTTCGCGCTCGATACTATCCGCGTGCAGGGTATTAACGCGTGGATGCAAAAATAATGAGTCCTTTTCAGCGCGCAGTCATTATTGGGCATGCAACATTCATTTCGTATTTTTATACGCGCAATCCCCGCTGAATACTTAATAGTCGGTTTTATCGACCGTCCGCAACGATAAAAAAAAGTTTTCGCGCCATAATCCCCTTCGGCAAATTCGAATCCGCGAGATGGTGCATAATGAAAGACAATCCGGCCGGTCGATGCGTGTACACGCGGTGCACGGTGGTGGGGCTCTCTGCGCTCTCCCGGCGGTGCACTTCGCCCGCAGTTTTTCTCGAAATTTAAACGCGGCCACCCGACACCTGCGCTCCTCGGCGGCAGCGAATTTCCCTCCTCCGCAGCGCGCAGCTGCGCGTCGGGGGCCCGGGGGCCATTGTTTTCCTTTCCTTGCGCCCGGCGCGCCGATCAGCGGCCACTTGCGCGCGGCTAATTCCGACGATTGCGACCCACGTGCGGCCCTCGGCCGCTCCACGGCCCATTGAATCAACATTCGTGCCGGGGGGATGAGAAAGAGAAAGAGAGAGAGGAGACACACGCGTCACGGGCTACGCGCAAGACGTGCCGCACCATTTTCGACACGTCCGCGTGATCCGGCGCTTTTTCGCCGGCTCGCCGAGCGACCCTCCGGGCGCGGCTTTATTGTCTGTTATTTTTGTCGGTGAAGAGTCGGTGTTTGCCGAGCGAGTCGCTCCTAGCTGTTTGATCGTCGAATCTGCGAAATGAGCTTATCCGAGGGATCGTCGCTCGGGATTTTCTGCATGTGCTACTGTCCGATGCTCAACGTGCAGATTAATTAAGAATCCTATTATGATGCACTGCTAGATATATTTTTTTAAAAGTACTGAATTAAAGAGTTAAAACTTTTTTTAAAAAAAATTAAATACTTTGACTTAATTAAATATAGGTATTATTGTTTAACGCGAATTCGAACGATTTTTAATTAAAAAATAATATATTAAGTATAGTGATTGCAAGAGTTGTAAAAAGGGGGCAATGCGCTTAATTAGAAAATTCCTGGAAAAAAATGCATAATCCGAGCGAGCGCGGAGCACGCATCGCTCGGCAAATAGTCGGGACAAAATCCCGTCTACTTGATAAACTAAAGCGCGCACTTACTCGAAGCATTTAATTGTCATTCGCGTCGCAAAATGGAGCTGAAGCCCTCATCCGCCCCGTCAGCGGTGCGGCATTATATTCGGGCATCGAAATGAAAAATTCCTGGCGCGCGCGGGTGCGGGAAAGTCCTTCGGAAAAGCCGCGCGAAAAAGCCCCGGGCGAATGAATAAAACCGGCGCGGAAAACAAGGACGGGAAAAGGGCGCCGCCCGCCAAATTAATACCGGCTGAATTAAAAATTGCTTTTCAATTTAGCGCCGCCCGGCGTCCAATATACACTCCCTCCCGGCGCGCGACGCCGGCATAGCCGCCCCCTCCGCGCGGCGTCGGCGGCTCACTTGCCCCCCGGCCCCCCGGCCACCGCTCGCGCGCCCAGTAATGCAGGTCCGCGAGGGCTTCGGCTGCAGCTATACGGGCCGCGCGCGCCTATACAGGTATAGCATCGGCTTACAGCAGCGGCCGATGCGCGCCGGCCTCTCTCCGCTCTCTGTGCCGTGCAGCCCCCGTCCGTCCGGTCGCTTGGGCGCGCTATCTCAGGGCCGGGCTCGTCCAGGGCTCTCTCTCTCTCTCTCGCTCTCTCTCTCTGCCACCGGAGCTGCTCGTCCGAGCGTGCGGATAAAAGCGACGCCGGCCGCCGCCGAGCGTCAACGTCGCCGCCGAGGAACGCGAGAGGCGGACACACGAGCGCGAGGCGCGCGCGCGCACACACACACGTGGGCGCAAAGCTGCTTTCCAGTTGTGTGCGAGCGCGGCTCCTCGTTCACGCGTGAAAATGCATGCGCCCTCACGGGGGAACGGTTCCCGTGCATCTCGCTCGTCTGGCTGTAGGGGCGGATGGGATGCACCGAGGAAGCGAACCCGCTGGTTCCGAGGACATGCGGACGCGCATTTTTGTAATGAAGGCGCTGGAAAAATTTCTCCGCTGGCGGGCGTAATTTATTCGCCGAATTTAACGATTTTGCGGATCACTGTTGCAACGCAAAAAACCTTTAACGCTCTTATTAAAATCTTTTTATTTATTCGTAGTTTATATATAGAGTTTTAAGTTTGTATTGGTATTTTAAATGATAGTTCACAGAGAATTTTATTTATTTATAGTTATTTTTAATCTTTCGGATCGCGGAATATTGTTATATTGACATTTTAATAGAACTAGGGACTAAAGATTATGACTTCACAAAAAATTATAAATTTTATTATTTATGCAATTTAATTCACTTTGTGCATAGATGGCCATTCACAAGATGAAAAAACATCGCAATATGATTACAAAGAAACAAAACTGAACAAAGTCGTTAAAAAGTCAGTGTACAAAAGTGCAAAAACACTCGTAAACAAGTTTGAAAATTTTTCGCGAACGCACTGACACGCGAAAAGCCTTTCATTTCGGCAAAACATCAACAGCTCGGGTGCGTCGACATCGGCGAAGGAGGAGAGCCGCGCTGCGGAGTAACGAATTTACACTAAATAATATAACGAAACAGGAAGCGCACGTGTAAAAGCCAGGCGGGCGGATAAAAAAAAAGGAGCGACAAAGAACGGGCTTCCGCGAGCGAGTTTAGCGAAGCGAGCACTTGACTTTGTCGCATTAGCGGCTTTGCCGGCCCGTGTTTTTGCTGGCGCGCGGCTCTCCCACACAGCGGAACGGGCCGTGCGCGCGCGAAACGCTCTCGGGGAGAGACCGGACGCGCGTATATAAGAACGACCCGACCCGTAATTTCGACGGAGCGCCGGGGGAATTTCGGAAAATTGATAGCGCGGGGGCCGAGTTTGCGAGAGCGCGTGTGTGCCTGTGTGCGCGCGCGCCCCAGTTTTTTTTACGAGGCCTTTTTTTCTGCCTCTCGCTCCAGAGTTGACCTCCGAGAGCGAGCGCGAGGGTTCAATGTTTCGGAATAATTGGACTGGGACGTGCGTGCTTTTACGAATGCGGCGTATCGCGAGTGCGATTAGTCGCCGTTTGTTGCGCTCCGTTATGTATGATAATTTATACGTTTGATGTAATGGATAGTTTGTGGGGCATTGATTAGTTGCAGCTAAGTGATTCTTGGCAAGTAAGAAATAATCCGAGAAACTGTCGTATTCATTCATAGCGCGAACGTTTATTTATAATTAAGTGTGAGTAAAGCTCGTGAAAGACGGGACCTAAGAAAATTGAGCTCTTAAAGCTTGAGAGACTGCACCGGCGCACTGGCGAACGAAGGATATAAACAACGGTATTCGGTTACGTAATGCGTATATGTGTGTTACTCTAAAGTTCAACAATTTGCCGATGCCTATAACTGCGATGATTTTTTTTCTCATTTTTAACCTGCCTATATTTGAAATGCCGTCGTTAATTAAAGATTGAGCGTGACGTCACCCAGTGCCACGTGCGACTACGTAGCTCGGTGACGTCAATATAATATGATTTAAAAACTGTCATATCACCTTTAACATCCCTGTTAATTAAAAGAGTCAGTCATTACAATTCAATTTGTTAGTAATTTGTCGGAATACATCAAAAATATTCACGGCGCCATTACGCTAATAAATTACATTGACGATCAACAATCAACAAATTAAACTGATAATTACATTCTATTAAAGTCACATTTGTACGGGGAGGAAAAGGCTGGCTATTCAGATAGACCATTAGTCGCGACGGGAGAAAAAACGGTTTCATCTTGAAAACGATGATTTACAAGTGTAAGGGGAACAACGGAAGATTAAGTGGCGAAAATGCAAAGCAATTACTTTTGTAAAATAAGCGCCGTAAAGCGGTCTAAACCTCGCTAATCATTTTCCAGGCCTCGTGCGAGGCGACATCCCCCCAAAGCCGGTCAGCTCGTAAAAGCAATTAGTACTCCGCGATTAATGGCGTATAAAAGACACTGGCCGATCGTGGCTCATCCAAACTAGCCCCGCGGAAAAGAAAATAGCTCGCGAGCGCGATTACGAGTGTGCCCACACCCACACGCGGACACCGAAGCATAACGACGCCGCGCAATCGGACGAACTTGTACGGGCGCACTCGTAGTCCGCTCGAGAGCGTAATTTATGACGTTTTCATCTCTATGATGTTTCCGTCTGTTTATAGGGCAGTAAACTTCCTGAAATGAGCGTAAAAGAAAATAGCGGCGAGGCGGCGCGTCTCCCACCTCCTTCCTGCACTTTTTAATCTCTCCCTATCCCTCCCTCATCAATTCTCCCTCGCAATTGATTCCCCCGGCCCCCTCCCTCCCCCAACTTGGCGTCGCCGGTATCTACATCGCACACAGCGACACTCGAGCGAGGAGGCGAGAGCGCCGGAGCGGCAAAGTGCGCGAGGAGCGTGCGAGAGAGACGGCGAGCGCTTCGGGGATTTCTTCTTTGGGAGCGATTACGCGCGAGCGTGTGCGCCGGTGTTGGTGAGCCGAGCGCGCGAGCGCTCGGACGTAGAGACTTTATCTCCCTCCGCCTCCCTCCTTCGTTTGGCCGTCGCGGAAGGTGTACGTATATATAGGTGTATATACACGCGGGTATATATATACATATATACGGGGCTCGCGTACGTGAGCGCCGGCTTTTCCCGAGGGTGAATATCGATCCTCAATCTCGTTGCCGCTCGCGCGAGCTTTGCCGCCGTCGTCCCCGCTCTCCTCGTCCTCCCCCGCACCCGCCACCCCTCTGGACATTACGTAAAATTCGCGACGGAAAATTCTCCGCGCGAGTTTCGCCCGTCCAGCGGCGCGCACCGGGGGGAATTCCGCGGGATTTTCGCTCGTAAAATTGAGATAATGTTCAAAGATGAGGAATTTCACGCTCGACCTACATATCCGCGGCTCGGCCCCCCTCTGTCGCGGCCGTGTGTGCGTGAGCCGCGCGCTTTTTACCCCGGTCACCCTCTTTTTCGCCGCTGCGAGCGAAATATATTTAAAAAAAAAAAATGAAACGAGGGAGAGAGAGGAGGGAAAAAGAGAGAGATATGCACGCGGAGCGCAGGGTAGAGGGAAATGAAAATAAAGCGCGAGAGGAATTTTCGAGGATGCGAGAGGCTGGAGCGCGTTAATTATACGCGAGAGGAAAACTGCGCCGGCCATTGAGCGCGCATGTGTCCGCGTGTTTTTACGTTGAATTGCTTTGTGAAATATTTGTTGTTTACTTTTAATCAAACGTTTGCGCTCGCGCGGGCCGAGCGATGCGAGCATTTTTAATAAATTGTTGATTTGCGTATTTTTTTTGTTGAAGCACGGTACACCGGGAGGAGAGCGCGCGCGCGCTTTTAAAGCCAGTTTAATTGTTATTAAAATCGCGCTTATCAAAGGCATAGTTAATTAGCGAATTAAAGGCCGTACTTTAACGCAAAAAGTTTCATTATTTTGCTTGCGCCTTACAAAGGTAAATATTTAGGAAGTAAAAAATAAATCTAAATGGTAAATATTTTAGTGTTTGTTTGTATTTATTTATGTTTCTGTACAAGGTATATTATTTTGTGCCTTCAGCTTAATTTATTTTGTTATTACACAGTTATGCAACAATTAAATGCTAAATGTTTCTCTGACAATACAGAACGAAAACAAAAAAGGACAAGAACGATCCGACGAAGATTAAAGTACTCTCGTAAGTATTGTTTGAGAAAAGCAAACATACTTAATTCAAAGTAACTCCTTCACTCAATAAGTATGAAGTTTCGGTACTCTTAAAGTACTTCACTTCACTTTGCAATATAGCATACAAATGTTACTCTTACAGAGAGTAGTTTTCTCAACGAAGCCGCAAGCACCCTTAAGATATCGCAATGTTGTTCGTCTTTTAAAGTGCGTAAAATGCTTATTCACGTTTACGCTTAATTGATAAAAAAAAAGAATAGCCAAACCTCGCGTTTGCATTCGAACTAAACCTTTCGAGGCGCCACGTGTATATACTTATACACGTACCCGCCCGGATCGGGTCGTCGGGAAAAAAAGGAGAGGAGGGTCCGCAAAAGAAAGGCGAGTCGGTCGCGACGCGAAATCCCGAGTCATTTTTAGCACGAGCGCGCCGCCGTCGCGGCTCTCGCTGAATATTTTAGCTCGCGACTGTGTTATTTTGCGGTCCGCCGCTCGCGGGAGAACCTCTATCGATCAGCCGAGTCTCGCGGCGCGCTCCTTTTTTTATCTCCGTCGCCTCGAAAAACTCGCGCTCGCGCACAAAGCGGCCGGGAGGAGGAGGCGGCGGCGGCGGAGGAAGGGAGCGAACGAGAGAGAGAAAAAAAAAAACGAGCGGCTACGTCGAAGAAAAGCCGCACACGCGCGAGCCCGGAGAGCCACAAGGACAAATTGTATATCGCGCGCGGCGAGCGAGTCGCGCCTCGCGCGCGAAATTAACCGGTCTCGCATCGATTCCCCCGCGTCTCTCGCTCTCTCGGGGAGCCGGTTTTTTCGAATTATCTCGGCCTCTCCGCTCGCGTTTCGGTCCCGCAGCAGCCCCGCGCGCGCACTGGCCGCATGAAGACGTTACGCGCGCGCGGCTCACGGACACCGATAGGAGAGCCGATGGAAAACGTGTTTGTCCACGGGACACCGACGCCGCCTATCGCTCGCGCCGCTTTCGGCTGAAAAAGTCCGCGATAAATTCTGTTCTCGCGACTTCGATAGCGTTCGTGGAATCTTCATTCTTTTTCTCCATTGGCTTAAATATAGACGTTGAATTATTTTTGCAAAATGACCATCGCGATGAATAAGTCTTAGGTACCATCGACTTTTTTTAAGTGCACTGAGAACTGGAGAGACTATTTAAATTGTGTAATTGAGACGAATCGATTACATTTATACAGGTGTACAAGGTTACGTCAGTGTACTCTGCATAAAAGATTTATAGGCCTGATAGAAAATGTCCCTTTAATTGCAAGTGTAAACGAAGAGACAACTTTTCATTGCGAATATAAATTTATGCATTTAATTTGCTCAATCATCTGCTAATAATAGCAAGTCTTTTCTTTAATCGTATCGAAGTTTTACAAGTAAATTCCTTACCGAAATAAACTCAAGTGTTTGTGTCAACGAGCTTGCTACAAACTTTTTTTGCGTGTTTATAAGCATATGCAAATTTCGCGTTAGAATCATTAAGTTCTGTTTACATTTCCTCAAGTCAAATAATCTCTACCTACTGAAGCCGTGTACTCACAAGATTACTATCGCGTAATAATCTCGGCGAATAAATTACGCTACTTATGCAGGATCTCCAACTTATAAATCGGCCGAGTCACCCGGCCGCGTCCAATAAATTATTCCTCATTTAATTCAATACGCTTTAGTCACCAGTGGCTCAGAGCCGACGCTATACGTCGCGCCGCTTACAACGAAACGCCGGTTCGCGCTCCGAAAATCGCGGGCCTCGCCGAGTCTCTCCTCAGCCAAGGTCTCGCCGAAATTTCACTTCGCATTCCTCTCTTTTATTTCCCACCCGCCGGGCACCTCGAAATTTTCCGAGGCGCAGAACCGCTCGACTTCCATCCTCCTCTCTCCCCCGCGTGCCGCGGCGTGGCCGCCGCCTCGGCCATTTATCCTCGGCGCCGCTTCGCCGGGGGAAGCCTTATACGACGCTCGCGGGCCCGCGAGGCAACGCGTCAGCGGCGCGCACCCATACTCGCGCGCGCGCGGCGTACGTGGCGCACGTGTTCGCGATTTATGCGCGCGCGGGCGAACCACCGCGGGGATTTATACACGCCGAAATCGCTCGGTGACGCAGCGAGCGCCTCCTTCGGTCGCTCCGCTCTTTTTTTTTCTCTCTTTCGCTCGCCCGCGGTATTTTTCGTTCGCTCGCGCAGCCCAGTTTTATAAAGCGAGAGAAAGAGAGAGGCGGTCGGAGCAGCACAGCGCGTCCTTATCTTTCCGGCCGCGGCGGTGTGCGTGTGCGCTCGAAAAGTTCCGCGAGGCGGTGTGCGAGTGTGCGAGAGGCTCTCGCGGGAGCTCGCGCGTCGCTTTTTTTGCGCGCAAACGAGTCGCGGCCGCGCGACGGGGGAGGGCAGAGGGGAGAGGAAGATATACACCCGCGAAAGAATGCGCGAGCGCTAACGGCTGCGCGCGCGGCGCGCTCGGCCCGATACTACCCGCGGCCGTGCCCGGGATAAGGCCGAGATAATGCTGACTCCGTCGCTTCGGCGTGTTTGCTTTTTGGCTCGGCTGAATTTTACGCCAATATGCCGATACGCCGCCGCCGTGCGCTGATATTTTATTCTCCGTGAAATGTTCGCTAAACTTTATTTTACCTCGTTGGCTCCCGACTGCGGGGACAACTTCGCGACTCATTGGCGAGATTAATTTTTATTAGAACTCATTGAACCGCTACTGTTTTTTTTTTAAATTTGTAATAAGCACTTCTATTTTTGTTTTTGTTGTTGAAAATTGTGGTGTTAGCACTTAATTGTTAATTTAGCTGAATATTGGAATTATAGCCCGATGAATGCAAATTCTTGTTAACAAGCTACCACTTACTAAATCAGCAAAAGCTTGTTCCCCCTCATACATTGCTTTATTCCGTACGATTCGTGTAGCTTTATAGATAGAACTTTATTCGTGTATTCGTTTATGTATGTAGAATTTATAAATTCAACAGTTTCTCTTCTAAATTTTAAATGAAACGAGCTATAGATGTTTGAAAACGTATCAAAAGCTGCTACTTAAAATAAATACGTGACCTTCAACTTGAACTGTGAAGAATATAAACTTCGAGTGTGTAGAGATTCATCGACAATTGAAAAGCAGGTTAGAGCCCTGCAGACAACATACATATACTACTTCCTTACGTGTTACCTCCTACTTTTCTCCGACTCCCTTTCACTCGAAATGTAAACAACGCGAAAGTTAACGGCGCCAAGGTCTTTCAGTGGCCATCGCTCCGAGACATTCAAAACTCGTCTCCTACCAAATGGGTCACACTTGTACGCAAGTGTCTAGATTCAGCTAATAACAATCGCGCGCCGCAACAAATCCAGTCCGACACCGTCTTAATTATCAAACTCCTTCATGAACTTAAAACAACGGCTCGCCGTTGAAGTTTCGATTTTACCCGCAGCCGAGGAGAGCTAACGAGTGCGTCGCTTCGTAAAGGCCGCCATTCGATCCGCAAAATTGCTCGCGACTTCGCGAGTCTCGGCTTCTCGAAAACTACCGCTAGCGGCGCGAGGCCGCAGCTCCGCGCTATAAGAGCGTCGTCGCCGCGCGCGATAATTATACGCTCTCGGTCGTCGTGGCTCTCTCGCGCGCGAGCTCGCTCCACGCACGTACGCGGGCGCGAAAAGTGGGTCAGGACGCTTTCGGTGCTCGGCAACAAGTTTTTGCTTTCCGGCCGCGAGCGCGCGCACTTTTAGCCTTTAAAGCCCCGCGCGCTTTGTACGCGTCGTCGGCGCCGCGCCTCGAAATCTCCGGCCGAGGGGTTCAATGTCACGCTGCGACGAAGTTTGATACCGCGGCGAAGCCCTGCGTGAAAGGAGAGAGAGAGGAGAAAAAAGCAGAAGGAAGAGAGAAAGCGCCGCCGAGGTTAATGTCCTGATTTATTGATGCCGGGGCGCGCGGTGTGCACTCGCGCGGAAAACTCGCTTCGATCGATAAAGGCGCGAGCCTGGAGGCCGTTTGTTTGACTTCGCCGATTGAAATACAGCGGGTCGACTCTCGTGGACGCGGTGTACTTACGGCGGGGAGTCGGCGACGAGCGAGGAGGGTCCGTTTTGATTTTAACGAGCTTGCGGCGATTTAACGGAATTCGAGCGCCGACACATCGTGCCTTTTACGTAAATATGTAAATCGAAGAGAGCTTAGCTTTAAGCGCCGAGCCTCATTAACAACCTGTTGGACTATTTTTCAATGATAATTGTCGGATATTCTAATTAAAATCGGCCGTGCCCGGCGATAGCATCGAAAGCGTGTAAAAATGTGCGAAGAACTCTCGGGGCTAAATATTGCTCAAGAGCCGATGATATAATTCGTAAATTGTGAAATATCGAAAAGTTGGCAGAGAAAAAGCACGCTCGATCGCGGGTAGCGAACTTTTATCAGGCGGGCGTGCTCGAGAAACCGAAAAACAAATCGTCCGAGCGTAAAGTAAGTAAGTAAGCGGAAAAACAAACAGTCGGCGAGAGCATAAACACTTTGAAGTCATCGAGTGCCGGGGCCCGTTGTAAGTCCCACAGGTAAAATCCCGGCAAGTAATTGGCAGTTCGACGGATAGCGAAGTGCATCTAATAAGAGCACAGCATTGTTGTTAAAGTTCTACTGACATTGTATCAACATTGTATTTAAATAAAATATTAATTATACAATTTTAGATGGTAGTTAATTTTATTTATTATTAATTGATTAAATGGTTCAGGAATGGATTCGTTTTACAATACAGATGGTAGGAAAACTTATTTTTTTAATAAGTGTGCTTTCATTTTTATCAGGAAAGCAATGCATTCGTTCACTATCTCGGTTCTAACGAATCAACACTTCCCATGACCAGCGGCGCAGCAACTAAAAAAACACTATACTCTCGCGTCGATAGTGTATCTCTCAGTTGGGACTGCTCGGGCGCGTTATCAACTCGGGCATAGGCATTCCACACTTGAATTTCCGAGCTGCCGCAACAAATCTCGACGATAAATCATCGAACGGCCGCGAGCGAGAGAAACGGAAAAGTGGCGGGGAAGATCTCACGGATTCGTTTTTTTTTTCGCTCGCGAGCTCTACCCGCCGATCGTGAGTCACCTTCGTTGTATCCCCGACCTACACCGACGTGGAGCGCGCACACAGACGCGCGCGGGGCGTGGGGGAAGGGAACGCGGCGCGGCCGAAAACGGTTTTCTCCCCGGTGGCCCTTTCCTTCGTTACGCTGCAAACACGCGCGCCCGGGAAAAGTAATCCGCCGGCACGAAAGTTTCGGGCGCGCGCTCGCGCGTGCACGCGGGGGAAAAGAAAGGAAGGAGAGAGACGGAGAGACGCGGCGCGGGGATGCGAAAGGGACGCGCGGCAGCGGCAGCGGCCGAAGGCCGAGAGGAAAATTAGGGAAGAGTCGGGAAGAGAAATGTTAGAGGGGCGGGGAGCACCGACGTCGTCGCGGGGAGAGAGAACGCGGCTTTTGGAATTTAGCGGGAAAAACCGGGCGCGGAAGAGAGACGGCGTGTACAAGGAGGGAAAAGGTCTGACCGTGCGAAAGTTCGGCAAGACGCGGAGTTTAATAATTGATGACGCGCCGCGGCGGGGCTCGTTGATTGCGCCAGATGCCGGCTGCGCCGCGAGATTATTTACATTTTTCAACAATGGGGACGCGATTTCGCGGACGGAGCTGAGCAGGGGCCGTGGCTGCTGTGCGAAGGGAGGCGTCAACCTCGCGGACGGGATCGAAGGCGGGCGTGGACTTTTGATTGCTCGGTGCAGCTCGGGCTAATGACTCTTTCATTTTTCCGTTTTGTTTCACGAGCGAGGGGAATAAATCGAGGGTCGCGCCGCGGCGGAAAGTTTTATTCGTTTTTGATCGGCCGAAAACGGGGTGTCCGGTGAACCCTGAAATCCTTCAACTACTTCGGAACTTCTTGAACTTTTTTTAATGTCCCTACTGTCCTGAAGAAATTTAATATTGCCTTGCCCTCCGTAACGATTTTCTTTTCTTACCGATAAAAGAAATTAATTGTTAAAAGTGAGAAACCAGTAGATTTTGAAGTTAAGCGCTTAATGACTCTCTATTAAAGGTTGATTCGAAAAAAGCACTACCTGAACTAATGCGATGCAGAGATCTCTTGGGATTTCTATGATTATCGATTAGACTGCGCGTTTTCATATTTAATAAGCAGCTCCTGGGATTCCTTACGGTGAGTCGAGCTCGATTTCCAAGCGGCGAGGTGAGATTTATTTTTCAATTTGACTCGACGGGTGTATTACAATTGGAAACTCGATATCGTTTTTGAGGCGATAAAAGAAAACAAACGAGGGTGAAAAAGAATGAAAGTCGCGCACGTAGGTAAGGGCGAAGATAAAAAAGAAGCCCGATCGGCCGAGTGCGTGATGATTCCTAAGGGGTTGCCGTTATAAAAGACGAGCGAAAGAGAAAGAGGCTGGATAAACGAAACCTTGGAATCGCACTTTTTTTTATTCCTCCCCCGTAAACCCCAACTACGTTGCTGATGAATCGGTTTTATTTTTTCGCTCTCGCAGAGTAAATATTCATTTCGATGACGGAGGCGCGCAATCGTAAAACAATCAAACTTGAAAGTCTCCGCGACGAATTTTCCATCGGCGTTTAGTTAAAAGTGTCCTAAGAATCAAGGACGAGCGTGTCGGTAAATTAATCATTAACAGCGGTAAACTCCTCGAAGCCTATACGGGCCCTCGTCCCATCAATTCCGACCGCGATCGCAATTAAAATCGCACGCTCAATAATTCAAATCAGCAACAAAGGATTGACGCGAGAAATTCCAATTAAAATCCGGACGGATCGTCCGGCTCCTCCTTAGGACGTAAAAGTGAGGGGGAAAGGAAGAGCGAGCCCGTAATGCCCCTCCGTCGGAGCGAAATTACGTAAGACCAAAGTCGCGGGAGGCCAGCGTGGAATGCGTCCCTCGAAGAGGAGCCCGGCTCTCTCCTCTCCCCTCCACCCCCTTGGCCTCGAACAAAGATTTTCCTCTCTCGATAAGAATATATTCGGGCAGCGGCGATTTTACGAGGATGGAGGCGTATATACGAAATTTCGCGACTCCGGACGAGAAATTGATAATACAAGGGTGAGATTTAGAGATCGTCGGAGGGGTTTATCGAGTCTACGAGTTTCCTCGTTCTCCGCGTGTTTATGGATGCGGTTAGTTCGGAGGGGAGATGCCTCGCTTGTTATTCTTGCTAATAGCGGGTTTCGGTTTCAATGGAACGCTCGCTCTCTCTCTCGGCCCTCCATCTCGATCCTCCGTCCCTCTTGCGCGGCGACGGACGTCCTTAATCCGAGGAGCGCTCTATTAAAATTCAAATTTCCGCAAATCACGGCATTGTGCACTTGGCTCGGGATTTTATGTGTACCTCGCTCTCTGTTTTCACTGCCGACAGGGAATTGACGCTCCACTTTTTTCCTTTTATCTTTGTCGCGTTCGATTGGCTCAAAGGTGAGGCGAACAGGCACACGGTGGGTTAATTACCTGGGAATAAGAATCACCTGTTACGTCGGTTTGATGATGATACCGGGGCGGGAGACGAGCAGCGCGTTTACTTAACGGATTTTACGAGTGCTTGAAAAGAGATAGAGAGCGAGAGCCGAGAGTAAGAGTGGTGCTTTATTTAAAGAGCCTTTATGTATACGGGCTATTAAAGAGATGTTTAAACGTGCAAGGGCCATTCGGCTTCAACTTTATTTTAATTTCCGCGTGCGGTCCAATGAAAGTGCCGGCTGCTGACACGTCGCCTCTTAATGTTTGAATGGACATAGAAGTGTTTTTTGGGTGTGAATGTCGTGGATAAAACCAGATTTCTCATTCGTTTGGCCATCTAATTAAAAATTCTTATACTAATCTGCATATACCTATTGCTTTTAAAACGATGGGCAAGTTTTTTCTATTTACACACGTTTGTTTCCTTCGATTTTTTTTTCAAGTGTAGAAATGATCTGTTGGTTATTTTTTTTTCTTTTGCAGAAAACTTGTTTGATGTTTCAATTTACATAGCCACATTTGCAAGATAAGCATTAAACGTAGCAGTATAGTAATCAGTTATACTATTAAAGTACTGTTTAATATTTTGCTATGAGTATAGTAAACAGTGTATTATTAAATTTTACAGCGCCAAAAAATTTCATAAATTATTACTTTTAATAACAACTGCCTTTCCATCTTTATTTGCCCGGATAAATTTAATTTTCATAATTCCGTTATCCACTTAAAACAAAAATTGACTTGCTTTATCTAAAACAGCAGCAGAATTTGATTTTTATTAAATCGCAATCTTTTATTCGATTTGAAATCAATCAGTCGAAGAGCAGGAGAAATTGAAATAAATCACTCCGGCTTCATAGTAACAAATACAAGCGAATGATAAGTACGTTATCTCGAGTGATTCTCAACGAGAAAAAAAGGCTGTTTAAATAGTGCATTTGCTTTTATTATCCCATTATTTAATTATTAAACGTTATTAATTCACCCAATAAAAGCGTATTTACCAGTCCAAACATTATATACTGAAACAAACGGAGCGCATTGCCCTGTAAAAAAAAATACACGAGTAGCCGCACCGTCAGCTGTCGTCAAAAATACTGGTATATAAATCATAAGCTCGTCCCCGATCTGCATTCAGTTGCGCAACGCGCAGAGTCTACTGTCTGCCGCTCGGAAAGCGACGAAACGAGCGGCGTTCGCTCGATCGATCGGCCAAGTCGCTCGCCGCGAAAAATCCCGCGCCGCTGGCCGAGCTACCGCGCGCGCGAACAAAAAGTCGACCCTCGCCGCGGCTCCGCGTGCCGCGACGCCGGACAATAATAAATGCGAGAGGCGGAAAGGGGGGCGGCGGGGGCCGGGGGGTCGGCGCGAGGGGGTCGGGCGGCGGAGAGAGAGGGGAACGCCGCCGCGAGCGTCAAGCGCGCTCGCCTCGTAATTGACGCAGGAAGTCTAATCGAGCGTCGAATTCGAGGCGCGAGAGCGCGGCGGCGGCGGCGACGCAATCGCGTGTGCACGCACACACACCGGCGCGCACCGCCGCGCAGGCAGAGGTCGAGTCTACATATAGACGCGCTTCGATACGCGCTTGGCTGCCTCACCTCTCTTTCGCGATCGCGCGCTAATGCCCCCGCGGCGCGGCGACCGAGGAATTCTTATCAGGACCGCGGCGAAAATATTTTGTTTACGGTTACGCGAGCCCCGAACTTCGTACAAAAACGCCGCGCGCGCGCGCGTTGCTAAATGTTTTCTTTTCGCTCGCGCCGATTTACACGGCGGGCGACGTTGTTTCGGAGCGGATTAAAACTGCTGAAATTCGCTCGCGTATCCCGGGATGATTTATTCACTCGCGATAGAAAATACGCTCATTATGTAAATGAAAAAAAAGGAGAGGGAGAAAAAAAAAGGAACAGCCGTCCGAGCGACGAGGCTAAATTCAAATTGGAACAATAAAGTTTCAGCCGGAGGCGCGTCGAATTCGCGGAGCCCAGCCGCGCGTGGACGCAAAAAGTCGCGCGCGGGGAGATCGCCGCCGTCTCATCTCGTCGGCTCTCTCTCGCGCTCCGGCTATTGCGTCACTCGCGCGCGGACCTTCTATCTCGCTCGGGCGCGTCCCCTTCCCCCCTCGTCACTCTTTTCTTTTTTATCTCCCGAGCGACGCCGCCGCCGTTCTCTCTCGCTCGCTCCGCGCGCGCGCGGGCGACCTTTTTTTTCGAATTCGGGTTCGCCGCCGGCGGCGAGCATTTTTTGGCACGGCGAAGGATCACGCTCCGCGGCAAGCGAGAGAGCCGCGGACGCCTCTCTCGCAGGCGGTTTACTGCTAGCTCGACCGGTCGACGGGCTTTTTCGGAGTATATTGTTGAGCGCGGCTCCGGTCTGTTAGCGACGAGAGGCCGCGATTCTTTCGGGGACGCGCTTTCGCGAAATGGATATTAAATTTGGAGTCAGCTGGAGCGGTTTTTTTTAGCGATTTGGGAAAGATTTTTTGTGTACTTTTCTTTTGGGATGTTTTTGCTCCGTTTTTCCTGATTGTTACTTCGTCGGCGGTGTACATTATGCTTTGATGCTTCGTTTAAGTTAATTCGTTGTTACGGGTAATTCGTCATTTCTTCCTGCCGTTTTCAAGTTTTTTTAGCTCATTAGCACTTTAGAGAGTATAAGTCTTTTAGAAGATTTACGGAGGTTCTAATATTGAAGAAAGATTTATATTTTAACTACGTTTACAAGCTACATTTTTTAATTACGATGATTGAATTAAGTACAGTATTAGATTTACGCAGTGAAATAAAACTAATCATACGGCAATTAAGCGTTAACTACTGGTTTCCCGCGTAATAAACGCGTAAGTTTGCATTACTACCTACAAAGCAATTTACGTCGGGCATGTCAACAAGCATTTCTATCTCGTCTCAATCTCGCTCCTGACACACGTACAAACTGCAACATCGCCGGTAACAATGTAGCATTTATGAATGAAAAACACGCCTCGTCTCGAGCAGCACCGAGTCTCGGAGCTTCGGGTGTACCGCCCGGTTCTCCGCGAGGCAGCTCGCGCGCTGCCAATTTTTCAGCGTCGCGAACGAAACGTCACCCGAGAGCAATTAGCGGCGGCTCGCTTTGCGATTTTCGCTCGAAAATTTTTTTCCGCCTCTTAATTTTCTCCCCGACTCTCCTCTCCTCTCCTCTCTCTGCCTCTCCTTCGTTTTTCGTGCCCGCGCCTCCCGGCGGGCACCTCGAAAACGGTAGTGCCGCGGCACCGCCTCTCGCGTTTCTCGCCGTCTCGCTTCCCCTCGTTCGCCACGCACACACGGCCGGGCCCGTATATCTACAGTATACCTCGGGCGAGCTCCTCGTCGGTTCGCGGCGCGGCGGCCCCTCGTCCCGCGCGCGTTCGTCGCGACAGCTCGCCGCTCCGCGAGATCGAGGTCTTTTCTTTCGCGCGCGCGCAGCGAGGCCAAATAACTTGAACCCCCCGCGCGCGCGCGCGCGCGTCCCTGTGCGTGTGCGAGCGCCTGTGTCCGTGCGCGACGCACACGCGACGCGAGAAGCCGACGAAGGCGTTTTCGTGAGCGAAAGAGAGAGAGGAGCCGAGGAGGCTCTTCCTTATCGGGGCGCGCAGCAGAAAACAAAGGAGAGAGGGGAAATTGCCCACGGGGTTCGCGCGTGCGTGTATTCGTGCCGGCGTAAGGCGCGCGAGGGGAGAGAGAGCGACGATAAAGATTTACGAACGCCGACGGTCGCGGCGGCGGCGTCGGCGGATGAGAAATTTATTAATTTGCCGGCTTATTGATTGCCTTTTTGTCGTGGACGCCGAGCGATGGCTTTTTCGCCCGAGCTTTCTCTCTCTCCGTGGCGTTTGTGCAGCCTATGATCTTTTTTTTTATCTGCGGAGAGAGAGCGAGGGGTCGGTGTGTAACGGTTTAATTAGTCGAACGTATAGTCGATTGGGGCACCTATCGGATTCTCGTTTTTGCGGTGCGACTGCACGGGGTTTTTAAAGCCTCTCCTTTTTTTTCGAGCGTCGGGGATGCATTTATCGTGCTTCAATATCTCGTACAGTTATTCGAATAGCTTCGAATTATTGTATTTGGAGCGCTCTATAGTTTCCGGCCTGTGATTAACTTTTTTTTTATTTTCATTCGAGACATTTTTATTGAAAGCTTCGAATAAAGCCACGAGGTGTAGTTGTTTACACGTTGGATTTTTATTTCGCGCTTGTGATATTTCACTTTTTTCTATTTTAAAAGAGAGGGAACATTTTGCCGACTTTATAGTTCCATAGATCAAACAAACACTTATTCAAGTATATATTTTATTCGAGTGAAAAGCAAGTATTGAATTTAAAATCAATAGAGCAACAGGTTGTCAAATTCTTGTAAATTTTACATTTCGAAATATAATGTGATTTATGGCGCGCACTAAAAAATAGTAAGGCATAAAAAAATTTAATAAAATTTAATTTTCAATTGCAGCTGGTTAATAAAGTTATCAACGGACATCCGTAACTTTTCATAACCCATTCATAACTTTTTTTTACTGCCTCTCAACGTACTCTTATATTCTCGTAGTATAGCGATTATAGCGGTTTACATTCACGGCAGAATCTTTACTGCGCTCGAGGGAAAAACTAGTTTGTTGAATCTCGAAAGATAAATATCTCAGAAGTGGCGAATAAATGTAGAAACAATGTATCACTGTCGTTTCATTCAGTTTCACTCGCTTTTTGCGATTATGGAGTTGATACAAGCCGTAATGGTTCAATTAGTGTAATAATCCGTTATCGCCGCGTGCAGTTTATCAACGGCGAAGATTAAAAGATTAATTTATGTATAAGCAAGATCAATTAACAGCGTGAAACTCCTAATTTCATAATTTTAGCAAATTAGTAGTATAAATCACCGCTCGATTAGTTACGTAACCGCATCGAGTGTGCGCGTAAAGCATTACGATTTGAAAAATGACTAAAAAATCTCCGTGCTGAATTAGCTTCGTAAAATTTTAACGATCCCCTTTTCCCTCGTCAGATAGATCTCGAATGTCGAAAAAAAAAACCTCGTAATTTTCGCAATATCCCCCATCCGCGAGTCGAGGCGGCCCCTGTGGCGCTTGGAAAACGGCCGCGGCGCGTCTATTTTAAAACGCGGCGCGCCAAAAAACAAAGAGCGAGACAAAGATATCGGGGGCAGCGGCGGCGGCGGCAGTGCCGACGAGCGGGCGAGCGAGCGCGCGAAAAAAAAAGGTCAGAAACTCGCGCGGAAGGTGGACTGGTGTTCGGGCTCACGAGCTCGCCCGACGACGAGAGACAAAGGCGCGGGTAGGGCGGGGGGGGGGGCGGGGGGAGG